>DF245216.1:1865-19564 GCA_000507305.1 Breviolum minutum Mf 1.05b.01 | reverse complement strand
CCTGACAGGTGGGGAACAAACACAAACAAACAAACAACTTCTCCGGACTCTGTCACTCCACAAAAAAAAATCCCGAAAAACAACAGCGGGGAACCAGACTGTTGCACCGGGTCGTGGTGTCTGTGGACGCTCCCGGGCGAAAACATCCTGAAGTTGCTACAAACCGACGATGCTGGCATGTCACCACCAGGATGGGAATCAATTTTATAGTAGTTCCATGGGAATGGTATTTACCTACATGAATGTCGTTGATTTTTATGGTAAATGTGGTATATATACCATACATGGATATTATGGGAACATGATAGGTTCCGGAATCCCAACATCTTTGACCCTTTACTTGCCAAAAGCCAGCAATCCTGGCTACTAGTATCGCCCCCGATCCATAGTGGCAATTGTGAAAGCACGAGGAATTGTTTGAACATCACATTGGCCTTGAAAATACTTTGAGACAAGAACAAACATATGCATGGATTTGGAGTCGGGTGAATGTTGAAAGATATCTAATTGGGGTTGTGGGAAACACCCACCTTGTTGAAACAGCATGCGCAGTGTGTCAAAATGGGCTCGGTTCATCTTCGCCAATGTTTTTGGGGGTGAGCAAGAAGATATCATTGAAACACACAATCTGGTCTCAAATCAATGTCAAAAATCACTTTGATATATTTGATATTGATTTTTCTTGGTCCTTTTAGTGGATGTCCATAAGCTTCAACATATTGTGTTCAGGTTGGAGGCAATGTCCAAAAAAGCGTCTCTCAAAAATGTAAAGACATACAAATCCAATCCATCCAATCATAGAAACAAATCCCATCTAACCATCCAATAGCATCCCATCCAAACAGATACTCAACCCAAACAAACAAACAAACATTCCCAAACAGTCTCTCAACTCGTTTCTTTTTTCAGCTCTCCTCCTCCCCTGCCGTTCTTTTATATATATTATATATATTTTTTTCCGACACGTCTCCCGACATCTCTCCTGATGCTTGCCACTAGGTGAAGTGGGTGGAGGTGAAGACGTTGGGCCTTAGGACGAAGCCGAAAGGCATGTGGTTAACGACTGACCGGGCAGCCGGGCCTTCGGGGTTTGCCATAATCACTTGAGAAAAGATCCCTAAAACAATTGGCGATGTCCGGGACATCACCAAGGGACTTGCATGGACTTGCTACCTGTCAATTTCTTAGGGTCCCGGATTTTTTCTCATGTAGCGAGGTCATTATGGTGGACCCCGTTGTTGGGGGTCAACAAGATGCCGGGGTTTGGTTTCAAAGGTCACAGGATCAACACTGAAAATACACAACAAATGATAACTGCTAACTTTTGAGAAGAAGCAACTGACTGTTGGAAGCATCCTGGATTGTAGACAATACATTCAATACATGTAATTACTTGGATTTACTAAACGCTTATTTCTGAGCAAATTATTTATCTTCTCCAGTTGATTGGTGGGTTATCGGCACCTAATTTGTCAACAGATGTGTCAATTAGATGACCCTCCCATACCCTTCCCAAACTTTTGGGGCAAACATACGGTTGATGGTTCAGAAATCCCATTTCCAACCACCTGGGATGGTGCTAAAACCTTGTAAATACTGCGAAAAAAACTACCAACCTCAACTGGTGAGTTTACCAGTTTTCTGAACCATCAACAATATCAAAAAATGTTTCCAAGAAATCAGTCACCAAGGGTCAGACCCACTGAGTATCGACCCCGAAAAAAAACCTGAGTGATTATCTAAGAGCTGGATCCTAACTTACTTCCGGAAACGTTGGGATTCGGTCCCATGCAATTTTTGATGGAATGTTTGAATCCAAAAGTGATGAAACCCTATGTATCTAAGTACCTCCTAAGAAGATACTTTACCCCCCAAATTGTACCCTAAGTGCGTTCCTAGCAGCTACTTGGATCCATAGGGAAAGTTCAAATTCTAGAATCCAGATTGGTTGAACCAATCTAGGGAGGATGAGAAAGCTTACCCTTCACCACCAGCTGTTCACTTGCCATTTTCTTGTTCCCACAGTCCATGCCAGCACTTTTACAAGGTGGGCAAATATACCAGTTGTAAATGGATCTATGGGGCCAAAATAAACGGCGGAAAATACATAAGGGGATATTTCACCCCTATTTATACTAGGGTGGACCCATCATGGAAGTGATCGTAACTAGTTGAATAGTAAGTTGGTTGATTTCACCTGTTCTATGGGACGTTTTTACCAACCTACTTATATGGGGTGAAATAATCCATGTATATCCATTTACTAAGTACCAGCAACACATCCCAGTACTCCCCGAAAACTAACATCAAAGCCCCCAAAAATCAATGCTTGGATGATGATTGATCACTTTTAGTTGGAAGTGAAATTTAGTTGGAAAGGACATCCATTGATCCCCAAGTAAGACATCTCAGGCTCGGGGCCCCTTGTCACTCCATTTATAACTTGGTCGGCTCCGCGTAGTTGCCTACTTGGATGTCCCGGGACGGAAGTGATCGGATCAATGGGAGTTACAACCTGAAGGAATGCCCCATTTATCAGTAGATTAGGTAGGATCAATGGTTAGTAAATCTGTTATAACCCCACTATACCCCATTTACAAGGTGAAATAAGCCATTGATCCGTTCACCATTGATCCGATCACGGAACCGTCCAACGGGACATTTGGCAGCACTTCAAATGAAGAGTTCCCAACTTCCATTCCTCGACTCGGAGATTCGCTTCGGAGGGCTCCTCCGGAGATTCGACAGATGGACAGATGGATGTTTGGCCCACTTTCCCTAGGCTTCCAAACACCTGGGGGTTGGAGGTAGGACTGGACCCCAAAAACATTCTTAGGAGGTATTTGGAAGACTAGGGACTGCAGGTTATGTTCCTGTTGTTTTTGTTTCCAACTGGTGCAGGATGCTGTTCCATCAAGAGTCAAGACTATGACAGGAAGACAGAAAGTATAGATGAACTCTACTTGGAGGATGGGATGCCAGGATTTGGATACGTGGTTAACAACCATGGTGATCCTAAGTCCCCTAACGATTGTGTTGTGGGAACCCTTCCAAATGGCCTTTTCAATGGCTTATAAACGGGTGTGATCCTAACCACTTACAAGTCCTGGGATGATCCTCCAAGTGGTGTGGTGGTAAAAGATGTTGGCCCGAAAATACCGAAGCTGAAAAAAAGGTGTAGGGAAAAATATGAATACCCTCCCTGAAACTGACATTGCCCTGTAAATAGACCCCTTGAATCTCGGAGATTCCTAGGTGCGAAACCACCATTTTTAGGTGCTGTTAAACTGTTAATTTCAGGGAGGGTAACCAAAACCAGCCCATGGAAGAAATGCAGGTTTTAATATCCCCCAATATACACCCCGAAAGACTAACATGGAGCCCGAGAATACACCCCTGAAAGAGGAGAGTCATCTTCCAAACCATCATTTTCAGGTTATATGTTAATCCTCGGGGGTGTATGGGTTATATATAACCCCTAAAAAATGAAGGTTGGGGAAATCCCGTGGTATAGAGTGGGAATAGTCTGGGATACAAGTCTTGAGGAGTCATATTTCTATTTTCTTTGAAGAAGAGGATGGAAACAAGTTACACTCACATTTCTACTTGGATGTCCCAGCAGATTAGTAAATGGTTTGTAAATGGGTTATATATCCCCAATATACCCCATGTAAAAGTAGGTTGTAACTTGTAACCCCTTTACGAACCATTTACTAACTTCCTGGGACATCCAAATACCAAATTTCAAATGGCCGATTTCATGGTGACAACAATCATATGGTAGAAGCTGCTAGAACATTAAAAAACAGCAGTGAACATGTTCAAGTACTGTCCCCGAAACTTGTAACATGGCACATTTAAAATGCGTGGTTGGGAGACGATCCTTTTGTTTTGAGATGGCCCATTTTCAGAAGCGATTTGTTACTAGTTGGTGGTTTCAACCCATCTGAAAAATATTAGTCAAATTGGAAATCTTCCCCAAATAGGGATGAACATTAAAAAATATATTTGAAACCAACATCTAGGTCAGTTTTCAGGGAGGGTACGCAAGTGCCTCAAGTTGTTATTTATTCGAGTTGGAGATTCATTGAGTTCCTTTACATGTTCCGTATACCAAGTGCTTGGAGGATCAAGCCACTTAGGATACGTGGTTAGTTTAGGAGATAAACCAAACCATTTATAACAAGACTAAGCCTACTTGCGAGCCTTCCCAACCATGGTTATTCATCACTTACTAAATTGGATGATCCTACAAGTAGGTGAATACCTGCAGGACCTGCAGGGGCGAAAATTGTTTCTTGTGGAGAAGGGCTGGCAAACTACAACACACTTGAGCCACGAAAAAAACCCTCCTACTTTCCATGATACTGGCTGTTTAATAGGGATCCTTGTAATGGTTTATAATAATCCCTATTTAACTGGGTAGTATATGTAGTGTAATCCCCTATATAACCCCAACCAACCATGTTTTTTTTCATTGCTCACTTGGATCTTCTACTCACACTGCCCCAATATATGAGCCATAGATATGGGTCATATTAGGTATGATTTATCAGGCTTTGTTATATGCCCCAGTGAAACATCAGCAGTAAATCAACCAAGCAACTGTTGATTTCTTTGGTTTATAGTAGCGCCATGTGAGTTTTGAGTGGTTAAAGATCAGTTCCCTGCAAAAAATAGGGAGGTTGACATAGCAGCCAAATGAGCACATCAAAAAAATATGCAAGAAAGCAGGAAACGCGGCACAACTACTACGGGAACCGTCCAGTCATACAACATCATACAACAAAAAAGCTTCCAGCAAAGCTTAAAATGCTGCTTTGAAATACCAACCTATCAAGCTCATTGTCATCCCGGTTTGCCAGCACATCGTTCCACTGCTCATATTGCGCAGTCCCGGACGTCCAAGCAGTGTTGAAGATCTCGTTGCTGATGGCTTCATGCGTGAGGAACGTCCTCATGCCTCTTTTACGGACTGCGTCCTTGATCGAATCACTGAGGCATGGGCGCCACGCGGCCAATGCGCTAAATTGCGATTGGCCCCTTGGGCCAATCGCAAAAGCTTCAACGACAGACTTGTCAATCTTTTGCGTCAAACAAACCAAGGCGGCTGCTTCTTTCGGGCCAACCTTGTACGCCTTCGCGATGTCCCCGATGTCCCCTGCCTTCTCCAGAGCCTTAGTCATGGCCTGTAGGCATCCAGTTGTGCTGAGTTGCAAAGAACCCTGGGAAAAATAGAAGGCACCATGAGTCGCCAAATCATCTTCGAATCTTTAATTTTCTCTCAGCTGCGGAATGTTGGCTTTGGGAAGGCTAAACATTATAAAACATCTACTGTAGCTCCATCTACAGTATATATACCCGATTCGAAGTCTAGGACCAAACAAAAAATGGTTTTCAGGATGATCCATATAAAGGATTCCCGATCCTACCAATGGGCAAAGCTTGTTCTTTTGGACTTCCTGGGTACATAATATAAAACTAGCCATTCATGTAGGTAAATATACTATAAGTTCAGTGTCTGGGTACTTTAATCTTTTAAAGTAAAACATATTCTCCCAAATGGTGGTGAAACATGGCGATTTACCATGGTAGAATCCGTAAAAAGGTCACCTTAAACAAATCCAAGCATTTGCTTCCCTGAAAATAACATGGCCCCTGAAAATAAACCATACATTTCACTGTCTGGCTTAAATACATGATCTCATCCATCTAAACCATCCACTTGGATGTTCCAAGAAGTTAGGATCAATGGTTAGGATCAATGGGTTACAACCCCAATATACATCAATATACAATATAGGTAGGTGAAATTACCCTAATTGATCCTAACTCACCCTTGATCCGATCACTTCCAACCATCACCGTCCCAATGGGACCCCTCCCATCCCCCACACGGGACCCCCCGAGGCCAAGGCCCCAGCACTCCTTGACATCTCATCCTCCGACACCGATCCGGGAGGACGACGGATCTTCCAAGCTCCATGGGGACGAAGCTCCTGGCAACCGCTGGAAGCTGGAAAAACAACCAACGAAGGTAGGTTGTTAGTTTGTTGGTTGCGCACCAAGTGGGAAATCCAAAAAACACTGGGGGGGTTGAAACCACCTTTTAAAAGAAAAGTAAGTATCTAAGTATCTAGGATATATTTTTTGTTTGACCCAGGGTGTCGATTGTGATCTGATATATTGCGAACTTTGGAGCCCAAATCTATGGCAAAGTAAGTATCTATAGGTCTATACATAACATATATGTGTATATATACATATATGTGTATATCTACATATTATGTATATGTCGCCCTGTGATTTTGAGGATTCTGGGGTTCCAAATAGCTCCCCGACAAGTCTTGAACTTCCAATGGAACCTTTCACAGCTCGCTGACAGTGCCCTTTTCTTCCAGCCACCAAGTTCTGTATGGGTCAAAGTTGGTTTGGTTTTGACAGCCAACTTGGGCATTTGAGCAAGCACAGTGGCAAAAAAAAACAATGACAAAAATCCACCCAGAATTTCTGACATGAAGCATCAGAACTGCTGAGTGCCTTCAGATTCTGGGATCCTTTGAATTTCTTGGTTATACACTTTATACCTAATGATACTGTTGATGGAAGAAATCCTGCACCACCTAAAATGTATGAAACCCTGTAAATCCCATTATTACCATATCAACAGGTGAGTTTACCGGATTTCTGAAGCATCAACCCCGTATCACCGTTACTACCACTCTGCTTGCCACCAATCCGAAGGTCTGAACTCGGATCTCTCGGACTCGGGGACGGTTTTTCGCTCGGCGATCAGCGCTCAGGGGACTTCACGGCGCGTCTCGTCCAGCGAAGCGTCCATCAGGAGTTGGATTAGACCCCCGGATTTGACCTGGTGCTGTTTGAAGAATCATGGTGTTAACTCATCGGAATCAGAGGCGATTTTAATGTAAGATGAAATTGAAGCTCAATGTTAGGTGGGATACATAATGTATAGATACACACTTCATATTTCGTATACTGATATAAGTATAATCAATATGTATATATATATATATTGAAACTCATGAATATATCAATATCTAGAAGTATCACATAAGTATCATCTACCTCAGGTTCACATACCATTCCCATGGGAATCCATCATGGGAAATTTCGTCGGGTTAGGTTGGGAATCACCAAACCTCCTGCAAGGTGGGCCTTTTGAGAAGCCAGTTGTAAATTTGCATGGAGTTAATTCATGGGTCACTGCTTGTTTCTGGTTCCCTTAATAGGTGGTAGGTACCATATAATCCCCCAATTGGCACTATATACCACTTATATACCACTTATATATTGCCAATTGGGTGATTATATGGTACCTACCACCTATTAAGGGAACCAGGAAACTCCATTGACCATATCCCCATTTATGACATGGGTTTTCAGGCCCACCCTCCTGCTGAAGCAGCATCCCCAACCTCTGCGTCCAGCGTTAGTTGGAACCATCGCGTAAGTTGCGGTTGACCATCACGACGGAGGCTGCATCATAGGGCGGGGCTTTTCAGCAGCGCCAACTCCTTAGAAGGTTGCAAGATGGGCCCAAAAAAACGTAGGGGCCCATGACTCAAAGGTTGTGGCTAAGTGACCTCCAAACTACCAAAAAGTCAAGTTTGGTCACGAATTGACTCAACTGGTATATACTGAAAAGGGATCCCCATTTTATTCTTGGGTTGAAATCAATTACAGGAAGTAGATGGCACAGGTTGTCTACATATTGAGTTTATAAGGACCCTTTACTAGCCTACCTTTTGGTATCTGTGCCACCTATTTAAGGTAATCAAACTTGAATCACCAAAAACATATTTCAAAGTATTCCAGTCATTCTTGATTTATCTACGATGCTCCAAGTGATAGTCCATGATGAGTCTCATTAATAGGATCAATCAACAATCAATCGAATCAACAAATCCAAGAATATCATGGCCAGTCAACCTACCTCCATGTAAGGTACCCCATGAGAAATAAAGCCTTAATAGCAGGCCTTATTAAGGGAACAACTATGGTTTCATAAGTTCATAACCCCTTATTAAGGCCGGCTTTGTTTCTCATGGGGGGTACCTGAACCGTCAAGACCCCGGGTTGACTGTTTGGAGGATCATCCCATTTAATAAGAGGTTAATAACCATGACTAGTAAGTCCCCTTAGTATGGATATTCCCCTTCCAAATAGGCTAAATGGCTTCTAAATGGGGGTTACTAACCAGTTACCAACTGGGATGATCCTCCAAGTGGTCATTGTCTGTTGAGATATAAATCATGAAGCTATTTTACCAATGGTTTGGGAAACCGGCGGTTTGGGGGCCTTCGAATCGGGATACCCCTATGTTATGAATCCGCCTTTTTTTATCCCAAACCACCAGGCACCAAACCAACAAATTTACCCCTAGTGCTCCAAGACCCTTCTGAGAGTGTATTTTGGGCAGGTTTGGTATTTGGAGCACTAGGGTACCATTAGTTGAAACCCATTGGCCCCCAACAAAAAACATAGAAGTCAAGCCGATCATCAAAAAAATTGACACCAAAATTCGGGATGCAAAAAAAAATCGCAACTAAAAAACATAGTCGACTTGTTGAAATTTCTGCCTATATTTTTAATGGGCTTTTGAACCACTGGGGGCACATAGTCTTTGGTGAAAACCCTAGGTTTTTCAATGGTGGTTTCTGGTTCCCCTTAATAGGTGGTAGAGAATATATAATCCCCCAATTGGCAGTATATACCACTTATATACCACTTATATATTACCTTTTGGGGGGTTATATGCTACCTACCACCTGTTAGGGGGAACCAGAAACAACCATTGAGTTTTTCAATAGTTGGTCACTTGGACTTCCATTGGTATGAGAAAGACATAAAAATTGGGCCTTGCAATCTCAATACATCGCTACATCGCTTAAGATCGTCAAATATTTTTTTTTGAAGCGCAGCCACTTTCCATTCTCAAAGGATTTGCCCCCCCCAAAGAAAAAGGCAGTCAGGATGAGACAAGAACCACCCTAAGAATCATGGGATCTCAAAACTAGTGGTTTGGAGATCCCAGAACCCTGCGTCATACAGATGCAAACCCCTCGCTTTTGGAGGGTCCAATGATTCTTAGGGCAGAATTTGAGTCGTCATTTTACAGCCCCCCATTTTTCGGGTGATCTTCAAATATAAATCCCACCTTTAAAGGGATCATCATCAACCCGTCCCCAGCCCTGTGTGATCACATGTGATCCAAGTGACATACATCCAAAATGTAGCGTACATGTTGCAATGGTCGTTTTGACCCAGAGTCTCTTGTGTCTTCTTGCGTGATGTTCTGCCAAATATTTTCCTTACTGAAGCAGCATTTGTTGCAACGCATTTGCGATTCTTTTTGGGTGAAAATCACTGGTAGGATTCTTTTCCAAGGCATCACAACTAGCTGGCAAAAAGGCAATACCCTAGGGATCCAATCACCTTCTGAGAATGGTAATGGAACCTAAATACCTTTCTGAGGAGGTGACTATACACCCCAATCATCATCTGACAAGGTGATTGGATCCCTAGGGATAAGTGCCTATAAACTCATGTTGGAAGGACTGTAAATTAGTCTGAGGCAGGGAATAATTAGGATTTTTGTTGTTGAAAGTCTCGGATTTGCGACTTCTGCTTGGAAAGTTGCCGGAAAAAGGGTTTAAGGGACGTTGGCTATTAATCCCTAGTGCTCCAAATGCCTTTTCAGGAGGTAATCACCCTAGATTTCCGTGAAAGTCGCCGGGGATTTCCTACCTGACTGATTCCTCCGTCGAGTGAGGTGTTTTTTCTTTAGTTGACCGGATTAGGTGGATGCATCCCCCCTGCGAGTCCAAAGACCCACTAAAAAATGTACTAGTTGGTGGTTGAACACCAACCACTAAAAAATATAGGTTTTGCACTGAGTCGACGACTTTTTTTTTTGCATAGGGAAGTTCAATCATCCCAAAAGTTGGTCGGTGCCCTTGACTTCTAGACCATGGATCACAAAGGGAAAAAAAAACTACTTGGCGAAAAAACTCCCTGCAACATTTGTTGTCGTTTTCTTGGGATTCATGGAACCAAACACCGTTGAACCAAACATGGAAGCAATCCTTGTTATAGCAACAAGTGATGTATACTTTTCTCAACCTCATCTACCCTCAACCTCATCATCCAAAATACCGACTTTTACCTCATATTCAAATCCAAGAGGCTCAAAGTATGGTATATTTACCTACATTTGGATAGTTTAGATGGGAAATGTAGGTAAATGTAGGTAAATATACCATACCTTGAGTGTCTGGGAATCCAAGTGGCTAAGGTTTTCATAGGCATCTTACTGGCATCCTCTAACCATTCGCGTACAAAATCGATAGGTATCCATGGTGGTGACATACGAAGTCCTCTGACTTTGAAACCGGAAGTCAGTAAATCTGTGGTGGTGTTGGTGGTTTAGGTGTGCTGAAGGTTGTGAACATGTACTTGGATGTCCCGTTGGAAGTTAGGATCAATGGTTTGTAAATGGGATATAACCTACTTATAAATGAATTATATTGGGGTTATAACACATTTACTAATCATTTACTTTCTTCCTGGGACATCCAAGTAGGGTTGTTCCCCTGCAAAAAATGGCCGTTTCATGGCTCATAAATTGGGGGGGTGATTATCCACCACTTACAAGTCCTGGGATGATCCGTCGAGTAGATAGTGGAATTTAAGGGGTACCTTCCTGGAAACTCATAACTAACATCATGGGAACCTAAGGGGACCCTGGCAAGGCCATATTAAGGGACTATTCACCATTGGTTTCCCTTAATAAGGCCTTATTAGGGGCTTGTTTCTTGGTGGGGGTGGCATTGTGGGGGTCTCCTTAGCTTCCCATGACAACATATCCTTTTCCCAAGGCACGGTGGAATATGATTATATATGTTTTTGTCCTTTCCCAAGGTGGGATATGTTTGTTCCCTGGAATGTATTCATTTTGGTAAGTATATTATAGGCTATAGTCACTTCAAAACAAACTCATAGGAGATGAGAACCAAACACACACACCCTCCCTAAAACTAACATAGCCCCCTAAAAAAAAATTAAAAATCGTTGGAACATGAAATTTCCTTGTGGCTCACGGCCTATTTTCAGGTGCTATGCTAGTTAGTTTCAGGAAGGGTTATCAAGGAAGTACAGCACAACAAGGAAGTAGAACTGCTGTACATCTCTTGAAGGCTCACCTCCATTTGCTGAGAACAAGAGGGTGTTTCCTTAAATGATGGTACCCCCAAACACCCCAAAATGATCATTTCTAGTGGGAAAACCCATGGTTGTTGGGTACCACTATTTTCGGAAACATCTAAGAAGTGACAAAGAAAACTTGCTGGGAAAAGTGAAAACATTTTTTTAAAGATAATGCGACGACATACCCTCCCTGAAACTAACAGTTCGCCCCTAACAAAGGGGCCTTCCCAAAAGGAAACTATCGTATTCCAACCATCCACTTTTCAGGTGCTACTGTTGATGGACAAAATCCCAAACAACCATCAAGGATGATGAATATCCCATGATTTACAAGGTTTTAGCACCATTCCAGGTGGTTGTTCGGGATTTCTTCCATCAACAGTATCATCCATTTCATTCCATTTCCAAAAACAGTGGTACCCCCAAATCATCCATTTTTATAGGGTTTTCCATTATTTTCACCATCCATTTTGGGGGAAAATCCCCCTATTTTTGGGGAACCATCCATTTCCAGGTGCTACTGTTGATGGACAAAATCCTGCACCACCTGGGATGTATGAAACCCTGTAAATAATGGGATAAAGTACCATATCGACTGGTTAGCAGGATTTGGGCCATCAACAGTATTTACCTATAAATTCCCATAAGATGATATTTGCCTATAAATTCCCATAAGATGATATTTACCTATGAATTCCTATCAGTTTTCAGGTGCGAACTGTTAGTTTCAGGGAGTATAATTACCACACCACCCCCGCCATCTCCTGTGACCTCATCCGCCCCGATGCTACGATCCGCCGCATCGGCGGCGCGCAAGAAGCGGGAGCGCCGAAAGCAGTCCACAGGATCCACCGGAAAGCGTAAGGGATACAAAGTCCAAGGAAAGAGCTGTCCTCATTTGGGGTGTTGGGTTCCAAAAATAGGGGTATATTTTCCCCCAAAATGGATGGCAACAAATGATGGATGGCAAAAATGATGGTAAAAGATAATAGTTAATTAGTGAAACTACCTATCAACTACCCTATTTATCCAAGGAAAGAGCTGTCCTCGTTTGTGGAAACCAATCCCTAGGGATCCAATCACCGAAACTGAGAATGGTAATGGAACTTAAATACCTTTCTAAGAAGGTGATTATACACCCCAATCATCATCTGATAATAGTTAATTAGTGAAGTGAAACCCTATAAATAATGGAATAAACTACCTATCAACTGGGATAAACTACCTATCAACTACCCTATTTATCCAAGGAAAGAGCTGTCCTCGTTTCTGGAAACCAATGAAACCAAACAAATCTAGGTAGATATACCATATATTGAGTCTCTGGGTAAGGGATTCTGCAAAATCATAATTTTGGATTGATCAAACATTTCGTACTTTAAACAAAAATCGCGAAAACCCCTTTTTGTATGTTCTTTGGACTTCTAGGGTTATAGAAACAACTTAAGCTATCAAAACATATCATACATGTGCAGTGCTAAATCCCCCCGATATTTAATGACACCTGCCATATTTCTGGGGTACTTGGAAGATCATCACAGTTAGTAAGTGGTTAATAACCATGGTGATCGTAAGTTATCCAACTGGGGTTATTCCCTTTCCAAATGGCATTTTCTGGCGTATAAATAGAGGTTAGTTACTACTAAAAATTGGAGTTGTAAGACGCAATAAACGGCCTTATACAAGGGGCAACTGGGGTGGTTATAACCCTACTTATAGTTGTAACACCATTTCTAACTGGTTTTTTGGGCCCCCTTTGTGGGGTAACGATCATCTTCCCATCCAAGACACCCGTTGCCATCATTTCCAGATCTGGTACCAAGTCTTGATGGACAAAGACAGCGTCGCCTTCTGAAAAAACCAACAGCTGATATTCCTTAGTGGAGTTGTGATTAAACAACGGCGACAACAACAACAACAACAACAACAACAACAACAACAACAACAACAACAACAACCTCTCTTAGCCAATGAAACCCAGATTCATAAAAGTTTGGACGGCTTATTTTCCCTACTAAATCTGTTCGTCATCCCAAAAAAGTTTGCCAGCCGTTTTAGCCAGTTGGCCAAGTAAGCCGTTGCCAACAGGTGCAACAACAGTTGTTGGTCAAAGGAGCGCCTTTTTGGGCAAAAATGACTTTTTTTGGATGGCAAAAAAATTCTCCTATTGCAAAAAAAAGGGGCCGGCAAAGTTTCTCCTATTGCAATAGGGGGCCTTTGCCTCAGGTTCCCATGGTATACGAGTTGGTGGTTTCAACCAACCCCTGGAGGTTTCAAAACAGGTCTAGTTGGGTGGTTTTTCACCAACCCCCCTTCGAAAAATATGCTCGTCAAAATGGGGGAAACCTTCCCCAAGGATTGGGGTGGAACATAAAAAAATATTTGAGTTGCCACCACGTTGTCTTCTTTGTTGTCTTTTTTCTGGTATCCCAAACGAAAATTCATCAACCCTAAGCCTATGTCTTCCAAATAGTTTCCTGAGATTTCTGAGGTGAACGGTGTTTGATCGATATGTTTTTGGGGGTCCAGTCATACTTTCTTTAGGAGGTGTTTGGATGTCTAGGGATATGTAAAATGCCCTCTATGGCACATAGGTATCGCGTTTCTGGTAGGTCATTATATCATTTACAGTGTTTGGGGGAAGTACGTATGACAATTCTGATGGCTGAGCCACCAGCAACAGACAAATCCCCTCAACAATCGTTCTGGAACCATAGCCATTAAAAAAAATATATATGATGTACGTATAGTCAAATGGTACGATTTGGTTGATGAATGAAGAGGTCCAAGAAAATAGTGGCTTGTTACAATCCCTACATTCCAGAAAAATAACAGCAAAACTCACTTAGCGAGTGGAACCTTGAAATAAAAGTTTGAACTTTATTTTCCCTACTAAATATGTAATCCCAAAAAGTTTAAAGTTTAACCATTGGCCAAGTAAGAAAAGCTGTGAAAATACACCGCGTCCCAAACAGAAAGTAGAAACTTTCAACGACTGCAACCATTGATTTTCAGATCAAACTTGCTGTGAGTTTCCGGGAGGGTACTTTTTCACGATCTCTGAAATTTGGAAATATTTTGTAAGTGGCAAATCATCCCCATGCGCTCACCCTTCAAACTCAAGCAAAGAATCTGGCTGAAGAATCTGCAACTGATAAGACAGTGAACAGCCTGTGTTGCAGTTGCTTGTTTCGAATTGTATTGTACTTTGAAATCCATCTATAATATGTTTCTGATATTGTAATATCTTGTGTCGTACCAGAAGTGTAAACAACCTAAGTACTGTGTACTTTGAAATATGTACATGTACAGTAGTTAATGATGTATCCCTAGTGCTCCAAATGCCTTTTGAGGAGGTATTTAGACCATAAAAACCTGCCCAAAATACACTCTTAGAAGGGTCTTGGAGCACTAGGGTATACATGTCATCTACATGTCGAATATAAGAAACCATGATTCGGTACAGTATCCAAGCTTCCTGGATTAAAACATATTTGGTTTAGGGACCATGGCGCAAACTTGCCAACTAGTTAAAACACATTAAACACATCCTCTGAAGTTGTGCACAAAACACTAAGGGGCATGTGATTTCTGAAGTTGTCCGGTATGTGCGTAACTTAAGATACACTCCCGAAAACTAGCATTGGAACACAAGAATGGAGGTTGGGAACATGACTTTCCTTTTCAACATGGGGTGAACTTCAATTCAAGTTCCAGCCGTTTCAAGACACCTGGCCATTGACACAGGCTATCATAACATCCACTTGTCATTTGTAAAAAAAAACACGAATACACAAACAGAAAAACGGCTCGCCTCTTGTAAAGTACCGCAAAGGAAAGTTTTTGTGGAGGATTTCAAGTACCCTTCCTCCGACATGGAAGTGATATATGTTAAACACAACCCGCTCTTGAAGACTTCTCTTCCACACACACACACACACCAACCATCCACTTGCATGTTTGTTTCAGTGAAGAGAAATTCCATAGACTCTTAATTGTGGGACCCCTATTCCCTATACTACTTCCATTCTAGAATCCCTTGAAGTATGGAAATGGTATGGCTCCTGCTTGTGGGAACGGGTCGCACCATTAAGGGTCACTGGAGAAATGATACTGCCATCAGCAGTTTGCTGATGCAGGTTGCTTAGAGTTGGAAGAGCCCCACGAGAAAAAAAACACATGAAATTCTCAAGTTTTGATCCCTTATTTCCAAGGTCAACATGCATGAAAATTTTTGGGGTTTCGGTACTGTTGATGGAAGAGATCTGGCGTTCACCAGTTGAGGTTGATAGTCTATCACACTTTTCAGAAGGTTTTTTAAAATCACAGGTGGTTGGGAATGGGATTTCTTCCATCAACAGTATCATCCATTTCATTCCATTTCCAGGATTTTCAGCAACGATTTCCAGAACTCATCCATATTTTCTCAAGGGTCAGGATTTCATCCCCTACCCAAAGCAACCTTGATTTTCTTCGTGAATTTGGTGGCAGTTCGGATCCTCAAGTCATTTCAGATGTCGTCACCCCTGATATCTCCACACCCTCACCCAATCCCATCGATGCCTATGAGGCCATGTTCTAAAGGATCATCAATGCCTTACCCAAATGCTCTAGGAGTATGGAATATTTACCTACATTTTACCCTAAATCTATGGTTAAATGTAGGTAAATATATGGCATACATACATGGAGCATTCGGGTTAGATTTTGCTTTCGGAAGATCACTGGAAGTCGGCACGAAACACCATTTTTTTCAATAAGCAATCCTATTCAAATGTAACTTGAGGTTGCCTAGTAAGCAATCCTAAGGATCCTTAACCACCAACCAGTATCCTATAATCCTATGACCTGGGGATGGATGTTTCGACCATCACTTGATCCGGGAGGAGTCTGGATTCGTAGGGATTGATCATGAAAATAAAATGGTATCCCAACACCACCTGCAATAAAAAGGTATTTGGACCCCCCAAAAACATACCGATCAAACACCGTGAAAACCTCAAGAGGTATTCGCCTGGATGTTTAGGGTTAAAAAATGGTGGGACACCTTTTGGATGATGAAAACAACCTTACACTATAGTTGGTGGTTGAACCAACCCATCTGAAAAATATGCTCGTCAAATTGGATCATCTTCCCCAAATAGGTGGGAAAATAAAAAAAAACATACTGAAACCACCACCTAGTCATAGTATCTACACTTCACTACCCCTAGTCATCCAGGAGCCATCCTCCAATCATATCTCAAAGGCAGAACCTCAGCAGGTTTAATTTGAAACCACCAACCAGTACATCATTTTCCAATCGATCCGTGGATCTGATTGGGGGGGGGATCTCGAAAACCAGTGTGAAAACGAGAACTTTGTTCGTCACACTTTGTGAGAGACACTCAACTACCATGGGAACCCACAAACTTCATATCTTTATGGGTTATAAGCCGTATTGCAACGGCTCAAAACCTTCATTTTTCATGCTTTTGGGGTCCAAGGGTAAAAGACTAATTTTAGATTCGCTTTTACTAAGATGCTTGGGACGAAAAAAGTGTCAAACATCAAACCTCCCAGATATATTGTGGCAAAACAGTGGTGATTTTCATCCCATGGATAGAATCCATTAAGTCAATCCAAGCCACTGAAAGCACGAGCAAACTTCAGCGGAGGAGGAATCCTCATGTTGAGTGGTTTTTTGATCAGATTCGGTTTTGACCGGCGACCCCGTTGGTGAAATAAATGTTAACATATCTATTTTTAGCCGCTAAAAATGGCCGAAAAGTTGAAGCAGGGTAACTGGGGGTGCAGGTTGTGGTGGGTACATTTAATCACCAGTTTTAAGTTTTAAGCCCATTTCATTCCACTAAGTAGGGGCCAAAGAACCTCCAGCAGAAACCCATGGTTGTTTTCGCTATTTATAATAACTTCTAGGCCCTCCATTTGTTTCACCATCGGCCGTGGGGCTTGGTGTTGACTCTCTTGGATTTTGGGTTCACTTCTGGAAGCTTTTGGGCCTCTTGAAACCGCTGGTTCTTCTGAGCAATGAAAAAAACTGGTTGGTTGAATTATATAGGGGATGAAATCCTACCCAGTTATACAGGGAATATAATAAATCATTATAAGGATCCCTATGAATCAAACAGTATAATATGTACAATGGAAAGTCGGAGGTTCTTTTGATTTTGAAGGACCCTAGACATCCATGCGAATACCTCCTCAGTTTTGGCTGTTTGATTGGTATACTTGGGGGGTCCAGTAATACCTTCACACGAAGTGTATGGATGTCTATAGGGGGAAGGGGATATTGGGGATATAACTTATAAATGATTCTTTTACATGTCTGATTTTTCCAATGCCATGGTATTGAGATCAATATGTCAATCACAAAATCAACCACCAAACGTTTTTTCCCGAATGCGTAGCGAAGGGTTCCCGTTTATAGTTGGGGTCTGGGGTTGGACCTGTGTTCGCTTTGTTTTGCT
>DF245215.1:0-19726 GCA_000507305.1 Breviolum minutum Mf 1.05b.01 | reverse complement strand
CCAACCAACCAAACAAACAAACAAACAAACAAACAAACAAACAAACAAACAAACAAACAACAACCACCACGTCCGTGTTTTTTTTTCAGACACCGTTGGTAGTGCCCAAAAGGATTAGGATTAAATTAACTTCTGCATGTTTCAAAGTTGATACAGTTTTTTGCTGTATTTGTTGACCGTTTCCGGACTTTGTTTTTCTTGGTCAGGACCATCTACAATCAACAAATCCAGCAGTTTTGACTTTGAGAAAAACAGTCAGCTGGAGGAGCTATGGTTCTTCATTCTTTCTTCTAGGACTGTAGGTGCACGGGATGGGCAAATTAATGGCTATAGATGGATACCTGGAAAACCTAGTGTACCATTTTTTTTAGGCAGCTGTGGCTGGTTTTAGGGGTAAAGTTGCTGGAAATTAACAGCAACTGGTTTTCCAGGTACCTTATTTTTTGGTGCTAAGGTGCACAACGATACTCATGTATAAAGGGACCAAACGTTATTATAGGAGTGTGGGAACCTGTGGTTCAGTGACCATTGAAATAATTCAGTGACCTTCAACGATTGGGGATCAAAAGGTCATACCTGGAAAACCAGTTGCTGTTAATTTCCAGCAACTTTACCCCTAAAACCAGCCACAGTGGCCTAAAAAAATGGTACGAATTCCTAGGATTTCCAGGCAATGGATTAAATCACCGATCGTCTCCAATCTTTCACCGGAAAAAAACGGCATTTTTTGGAAACGAAAACCCTGGGCTCTCGGGCCATGTCCATCTTCTCCAAATCGAAATGGAAGCGCTTGAGCTGCAAGTTCAACAATGGAGGAAACCTGCAATTTTTGGCAGGCGCAGGGTATCAACTGGTTGGGTGGGAGAATCCCTTAAGGCCGCAAATCCCCTCCTTAAGGCCGCCAATTCACGTTTTCCCCAACAAACACCTTTCATATACACCCCGGACGATTAACGGCTGGAACCTGAGAATACGGGCCGGGGGTGTGTCCTTTCATGTCTACTGACTCAACCATCCAGGATGCAATCGTAACCATCAGGATGACATGACATTTTGAGGCGACTGCGGATCCTGGGTTGGGTTTCGCATCCCATGGTCATAATGATTCATGCCAGCAACCCGTTTTTTTTTGGTTGGGGTCATTTTCCATCGTTTTCTAAAGGCAAACCTAACTAACCACCACCAACCCAAAACACGGAAATTCACCAAATCGTCAACTCTCCACGCCTCAAGAAGCGGATGCCTTTCCTTAGTCGTCAAAGAAAATTGGGGTAAAACCGCCTCGACCGACCCTGGGGTTGAAAGAACAGGTCGACCGGTACAAGGTGGGGCCCCGGATCCAGTTATAAATGGCCGGAGTGAAAGATCTTATACGTAAAGGGTTATGATGGTTATAACCCCATTTATAACTAGTAGGGGCCCACCTTGTACCTACTTGGCATAGAGTCGAACAGAAAACAAAGCTACACAACTGGGTACGTTACGAGGGGTATGTGATATTACCTTGAATCCTATACAGCGGTATATTTTCTTGTCCTGACAGACGTTTTTTTCATCTGCCAGTAAATTAAATGTGCAGTAAATCTACCCTGTGATAAACTAATTTTTCCGAAGGATAAGTTACCCACTGGTAAAGGAACCTTCACCATTAAACATGTCAATCCCTCACTTAGTTGCTAGGAAATACATTATCTTCAAGTGGTCTGTTTTCCAGTACTGTCGTTAAGCAAAGTGCATGTAAGATAGTGATACTTTTAGGCTGTGACAAGCTTTGGGTGGTTGTCAGTGATTCTTTAGTGGGTGATTTACATGGGTAGAAAGCAAAACATCACCCAGAATATGGGCCCCTACTACATCCTACTACTAGTTATATATATATATATGTATATGGAGTTGTGAATAAAACCCCTATAAATGCATTTGCAAATGGGTACCTGGGGTCTTTTCACCCAAATAAGTGGAGTTATTTGCCCCTACTTAGAACTAGTTATTGCAACATACCAGGTGCTGGTTTCAAGCCATTGACATCCATTGAAACAAACTAATTCAATCGTCAAATGGGGAAATCATTTCCACAAGGTGGGTCTGAAAAAAACAAAATATATCTTAATCTTACATCCATCCATATTACATATCTATAGACCCTCCGTTTGGGTGTCAAATTTCAGGTCTGCCAGGTCTGTTTTTGGTGGGTTTTCTGGGGGGGGGGGGGCTCAAAGTTCAGACCTGACCCGACTGGAGGATGCAGAATTCAGGTACGTCTTGTTTTCAATTGAATGATGAACCACACCTTTTAGATGGAAAGTGGTTGCGAAAAAAAAACATGCTCTGAAACTGACAAATCGCACTTGCCCCGAGAGGCATCAAAACAGTAAAGAAGTCTTCCAGTCATCCACTTTCAGGTGCTATGTCATGCTACAGTAGTTTCGGGGAGAAACTATATAATATAACCATTTCCATATTTCTGGTTGGTGCTCGCCACCCGCACCTTATTGCTCATTAAGCTCGTGATGTAGTAAGGAAAATGGTCATCCATTGCTCATCAATTCAATGCTCATCACTAACTAAGCACAGCCCAAATATGTTCCATCCATTTCCGACAACCCTTGATGAAACAAGTACCACAGACCCAAAGGTGTCCTCAATGTCTTGTCAAGATACTTGGCTCGCTGCTTACCATGGCCTTCTGCCTGCAGAATTATGGGGGATTTGTGTGAGACAAAAACATGAAACCTCGGTGGTGGTGCTGGTTGGAGCCACCTAAGTGGAAATAATAAAAGTCTTCATCTTCCCCAAATAATAGGGGTGAATAGATTAAAGCTCAAACATGATTTGAAACCACCAAAATAAATGCAAGCTCATGAAAATTGACGAATACGTCCGTGAGTGAAGGATGAACCAAGAATAAAAAACAAAAACGGCGGCGCTTTTTCTATAGGAAATATCACTATATCCCATACCATCCATATGGTATATTTACCTGCATTTGGTTGATTTTTATGGTAAATGTAGGGAAATATACCATACATATCCATATATGGATCCTATGGGTATACTGTTTATAGAAACCCTACAAGTGACTTGTCATTTCATGTAACTTCAAACATTTCGGAGTTTTCAAAACCTTACATCTTTTTGCTCCAAACAGTTGCCCCCTGCCCGGGCCACGTAGCGTTTAATAGCCGGCCTTATTAAGGGAAAGCTGTGGTTCATAAGCCCGTATTTAGTAGGCCATATTTTTTTGGGGGTACATCAAAGGGGGTTTGATTGACCAATATTAATGATGATCAAAGGTTTGAATTGAAATCTTTTATGTATATTCACCCCGAAAGGAAAGCATCGTCTTCCAACTGGTGGCGACAGTAGCAGGAAGTTCGTAAATGTGAGTAAACCTCAACAAACACTTCAGTTCTATCGAAATAGATATGTTAAAAACAAAAAAAACTCGTTGCTACCCAGGCCAACCATACATTAAGTTCCCGAACATCCATGTACCATATCATGATCTAGGTGGTGGTTGAACCACCCTATCGAAAAACAAATGCGCAAGTCAAATGTAGAATCATTTCCCCAAACATACTTTCAAAACTGCTACCTAAATTACTTCTTCTCTGGTCCTTATAACCACATACCCTCCAGAGAACTAACATATCCCACCTTGGGAAAAGGAAAATCATCTTCAAAATGCCATTTTTGGGGGGATATGTTAGTTCCCTGGAGGGTATTAAAAAAATGGGATGATCCTCCATACCTGGAGTGTGACTTTGACCCATATGGGGTACAAACGCCGTCGGACCGACCTCATAGGCATTGTCACCCTCCAAGGTTTCCTTGTGAAAGGCCGGCCGATCCGAGGCCACAAAAAACCCAAGGGAAACCCAGCAAAAACCAACCCCACGGATGGATGTTCCGTTGGAAGATAGGATCTAAATGGCTAATAACTACCTGGAAAACCTAGGAATTCGTACCATTTTTTTAAAGGCAACTGGATTGCTGGTTTTAGGGGTAAAGTTGCTGGAAATTAACAGCAACTGGTTTTCCAGGTAGGTTATAACCCCAAGTAATACACCATTTATTACGGTAGGTGAAATAACCTATTGATCCGATCACCATTGATCCATCCACTTCCGTCCCGGGACATCCAAGCAGGAAAATGATGGGGTTTCAAAAAATTCGGAGAGAGTTCCACGGGTTGATATGGTTGATGTTCATATATATAAAACCATGTTAAACAGAAGTAGAGTGTTATTATATCTCCACTTATAAGGTTGAAGAGACCCCAGTGAAAAACATTTTTAGGGCCACTTGTAAGGCATATAACTTTTGACTCCATTCGCAACTAGTAGGGCTCCATTTTGTACCATCCAGGTATGCTATATTTACTTGTACTTGTACCTGAAAACCATGAACATCAACCATTTATCAGAGGTAAAATGGTTTGTAAATATATATAAATCCTACTTGTATGGATAGGTCATGGGTGTTGATGGTGATCCCAGGGTCAATCCCTTGGATAGAAACATATTCAAAAACATCACCAGTTGTTTGGCCATGTTTCAAAACTGATTCTTTAAAATGGTGGATTCATGTACATGTTGCACAAAAAAGGGCAAGTCATTCACAAGTACCATACGCTTGCATGAAATTTGATCCTATTAATAGTATATGTGTTATTTTATGACCACTGCTTAGATTTGATCCTTTGGCGGTTGGACAAAAATCACAAACATATTATCCCAAATGGTGGTGAAACATGGTGATTTACCATGGTAGAATCCATTGAAGAATCACCTTAAAACAAATGCAAGGAATCAAGGAATGGTCTCATGAAACCTAAATATTACCGTTGTCCGAGGTGATTGCACACCCCAATCATTATCTGACAATGTGACTGGATGCCTAAAAAAACTGTAAGCACCAGGTTAAATTAGCTTGGTGAACTTATCTAGCTCCCATTTTACGTGCAGGGATGTGCAGGGTTGTTTCTTTGTAAATACATCCCGAATGAAAAAACTGATATCTTGAACCAGATTCGTGAGGCATCAACACTAGGTTTGGGTCGTTGTGTGTGGGTGCCTACAAAAGTCTACAAGTCAAACAAGTCATGACATGTTGGGTAAATACCACCCAAAAAAACTGGAATGTCAAACATGGCAAACATGTTCAGATCCAAAAAAAACATCCTGCAAAGATGGGTTCCCGGTTTGTTTGGTGAACATGTCAGAAAGTGGGGGAACTTCTGAAAAAAAAATGCGACATCTGGTGACCTTTTCGGGGTCCTTCAGTGACCCTCTAAAATCTCTAAATGTTTTCAAGTGACCTCAACCCACCAACTCTAGGGTATCAAAAGATAACAAATTGAATCACCACATAAAACACGCTTTAAAGAGGGATTTCAAATCCCAACATTGGGTGGAACAGTTTTCGAATCCAGATGTATTCCTGTCGCAAAAAATCAGCAAAGATCTGTGTCAAAAATGGAAGAATTATCAACAAAAAAAACCTGACAAAATTTGAGGTGAACATTCCACAACTAGTTGGTGGATTCAACCCATCTGAAAAATATTAGTCAAATTGGATCATTTCCAAATAGGGATGAAAATAAATAATATTTGAAACCACCACCTAGCACAAAGCCATTGACACTACCACCTCATAGAAATTCGAAAATTTCTTCCCATAGTGGTACTCTCGTACCCTCCAGCCATTGAGCCATGAAAAACCGAAGACGCTGAACGAAAACCCTCAGGGTGTTTGACCTGTCCCTCAACATTGGAACTTGAACCCAGGCTTGAGCTCTTTCCGAATACGAAGGCAGCGCAAAAGAGTTGAATGTCAAATTCTCTGCAGCTCTTGCATTCAACCATTTCGAGGTCCAATCCTCCTGATTCAGTCCCGTAGCAATGCCAATAAAAGCAAGGAAACGTGTGTTAGCTTCCGCAGACATTGTTGTTTTGGACGTCAAGGTTTGAGCAAAATAGATGACCTCCATCTCGCCGGCCTCCGGAGCTGGCGCATCATCCATTAAGGTTGCTGATTCTTTGGAGGCGCGGACGGCGTCAGCGCAGCACAGCACGACAAGCAACAAAACAGCACGAAAAAACATCACTCTGAAAATAGTAGTGGCAAGGTTGCCTGCTCGACTTGGATTTGCTTGATCTTTTGGGAGTCAGACCAGCGAGAACAGGAATGCACACAAAACAGCAACTGGTCTAATCCAGGCCTCGACATTTGATGCATGCATTATGCAGCTGTCCAGCCAACGCACTTGATCAACCGGAAGTGGGGATTTTTGCTCAAGCAGGTTTTTGGTCAAGAAAAAATCTCTCGCAGCACCCTTGCATCGTACCGAAACTGTAGCATGGATATCAATGGCTGTAAATTGCAATTCCCTGTGTGAAAATGTGGCCATTTGAAAACTCATGTAGGTGTTCATAATCCACATAGTATGGATCCTATGGCCATACCACAAGGAAAACCGGGAATTTGTTTGTGCCCCCCAAAAAAAAATTCCGGAGTCCTCCGAGGTGAAGTCGTGTAAGGATTCGACAATGGTTTGCAACTCTTGTCCGCGTTCACTCTTGATGTTCAACTGGATATCCTGATGAAAAAAATGGCGGGAGTTCAGTTCGGTGGACCGGGCCAAGTTACAACACTACCTCACTTAAGGGAAACAAATTCCAAACAATCCATGGGACGAACGGTATACTTACCTACATGAAAAACCCACAAAAATGAGCCAAATGTGGGTAGATTTTCCAGCCCTATGGATGATATGGGAGTGGTGACATGAACGCCCTAAATAATCCCAGGATGCTGTTTTCCCAGGAGCGGCCTTTGAAAAGGTCGTTGGTAACCAAACCAACACACCGGCTTGAAAGGTCGACATAACACCGAGATACCAAAAAAAACACACCTTTGGACCACACACACACACACAACAAAAAAAACATTTTTTTTGTGTCAACAGGCTATTTTTTTGTTAGCCGGGATTACTTTCATTCTTATATGATATCCTGAAATTCAGGATAGGAATAGGGATCAGATCCTCTACAACTTGGGCCCGGAAAAAACACGAGTTTTTGTAGGTAGGGTTTTTGTACCCCCAAAATTCGGAACGAACGACTGGCTGCAAAAAACACCCATGAAGATTCGTATCTCCGAAAACCCACCTGGAAAGGGTCGATATATTGGTTTAACATATAGCTCCTTACAAATCGCCACCTTTTGGGAGTGTTGCGTCATCTACTTTCCACTCATGTATTAAAAATGGTGATTTTCCAATGTCATCTTAGTTTTTAGGGGTAAATAACTCCACTTATAGGCACGAGTGAAATAAGCCCAGTGAAATCCGCTTATCTTCGGGCTTTTTGAGGGCCTAAAATACTGTAACTCCATTCATAACTATCTGAGGGGAATATCTCGTGGGTGAATTACTATACTTGCTTAAAACCTGAATAATTTGGGGTATTTTCTCATTCAATAGTGAACTGGTTGTTTGGCGTGCACCCTGAAAAAACAAACCTTTAGCAACAGGCTATAAGCCGGGATAGCCATTCATAGTTAGCTATGGGGATTTACATATATATCCTGCTTCAGGAGCACCTGGAGATCAAACATTGAAAGGTGCAACTCTTGATGAATGGATCAAATGAACTTGTTGACATGTTTGTTCTGCAAACTTGCAGTTTTTTGTTGTTTTTTTCTTGATGCGGATCATAGATCCCATCTTGAAGGCAACAAGTATTTGGTCGNCAGGCAGGCAGTCAGTCAGTCAGTCAATAGGTCAGTTGATCACTTAGGCAATTACTCAGTTAATCGGGCAGTCAATCAGTCAATTAGTCAGCTAGCTAGTTAGTCAGTTGGTCAATGTTTTTGCTTTGACATCCGTCACTCACAGCAATCAATCTCTCCTATACGTTTCCTATTCTTGAAACTTCCGCCACCGCCTTGTGCGGTACTACTGGTATTCATTGTCCAGGATTATTTCATGTGGTATACGGTATAATATACCCACCACCGCCTACTACCTGTTACCAGTACCAAACAGCAGTTGATGTATAGGCTCCGTAAATATGCTCCTCCAGATCTGATTGGCGAATCCTTGACAATGTAGAGATATGAGTCCCCAAAGTAGGTTTGTTTCGCCATTCAATGGGGGGTTCCTATGCAGTAACCACTTACTAACTGGGATGACCCTCCAAGTGACGGTACCTCATGGGGCACCTGGTGCCTCCCACTCACCATCCGTTTTTTTTTTCCGCTAGCTGAGAGGCATAAAAGGTCTCGTTTCTTCTAGACCTCAGCGAGTGTGGATTTCGAATCATCCAGAAGGTTACTGTTGATGCAAATCTCTAGATGCCCCATCAAGTTAGTCAATGCTAGTGACCAAAACCCAAGATAAGTCAATATAATACCACTGGAAATTAAATGAATGATAAAACCCAGGAAATGCTGGTGACCCAACTTTGATCCCCTTGCTGGAGATCACAACTTAGCCATTTAAAGGGTCACTCCACCACCCCAAAAAAGGTCACAAAGAATTGCCAGGCAGGTGATTTTAGACTTGCTAGTGGGTGGTTTCAACCCATGTGAAAAACATTAGTCAAATTTGGATCATTTCCCCAGGTAGGGGTGAAAATAAAAATTGTTTGAAACCACCACCTAATTTCAGATTTGCTTGTTCCATGGCTGGAAAATGCAAAGTCATGCTCTTTAACTGATGATTTTGTGCTGATTTACCCATGGTTTGATAAAACTCATTTTTGCAACGAGGCATTCCTATTATCTCCTGTTGTGGCCGCTGAACAGGTCAATCACCCCACTGAAATGGAGGACTTCTTTTCAAGGGCTCTTGCGGCATCACAAGATGTAAAACAGATAAAACTAGTTGGTGGTTGAGCCACCCAATTATGAAGAAATATTACACCCCCCCAAGTTAAACATAGTCTCTAAAAAATGATAGTTGGAAAACGATCCTGTCCTTTTGGGCCGCCTTGAAACTTTTCAGGGGTCAACTCGCTGTGAAACTTTGGAAAAATGTAGTCCAAATGAATTCCATCTTCCCCAAATAGGTGTTAAAATGACAACTGTTGGAAACCACCACCTAGCCAAACAATTTTTTCGAACTACCCTCCTAGGAACTAACAGTAACTAACCATATCCCCACCCAGCCGGTATGTTTGAGTCGATGACTTTCCCTCCTATATGTGAGTGTATCCTAAAGTTTGAGGGGTTGCAAGAAGTTATATAGATATTAATGACAGCTCGCTAAACACCCCAAAATGGTAGACCAGTGACCTTGCCCAAAATGTTAACAAAACCGCCTAAGCGAGGTCATCCAGAACATCATGAAAATCTCAGGTCTACCAGTGGATGAATGGTGAAGCAACATTGTTTCAACATGTGCCACTGAGTTTTGATCCTAATTTACCCACCTCAAAATTTTAGGGAAACGACATCAGGACCCGAAAATAAGTAGTACAGGTATACTAAACCTACAAAAACACCACACAATGGAAGAGTTAAAGCTCTCTAGATACGGCCAGGTAAACGGAATAACCATGCCCAACCTATCATCTTCCTTTTGGCACTTCTGGTCTCATACACCTCTGGTCCACCCTGGCTCCCTCGAACCCTTGAACTCAATCGTTACCTTTGCGCCAAGGTTTCACATGTTCAATTCGTGTAAAACCCCCAAAAAAATATCCAAAGTTCCAATTCAACACAGTTTGGTCATCTAATGCTAGTTGGTGGTTGAACCAACCCATCTGAAAAATATGCTCATCAAATTGGATCCTTTCCCCAAGTTTCCGGGTAAAAATAAAAAATATGTGAAGTGTCACAACCTAGAACGTCATTTCATGTCATTTCTAAGAGGTTTCTTTTCTACAACTTGAATCACCTTCAAATGTGCGAATCTAAGCTTCATGGGGAAGGAACCACCCCAAACTCCTCATTGGACCAAACCAACCAACTTGATGTACACGGCTGGAAGATTGACGGCTGGTTCACCTACAGCCATCACCAATTTTTTTCAAAGGAACATGATCTGAACCAAACCTCAATGATTAAATGTTAATCTTCAAGGGTGTAAAGGTTCAAGATCCCACTCAAGTGTCAAGTCAAGGTGCGAATAGTCCACATCAATGCATTCAATGTAATTTTCCATCTCACCTGGCGGTTTGGGCAACAAAATTTGACTGGAACTACTAAACTACTGTGTTTTGCCACATACTCCCCTCCAAACATCTCCAAACCACGGTTGGAACATGGAAATGCAACTGATGGGGTGGGGCAGGGTGGTCATGGTGACCTTCCTTGGAAGTAGCTCACATGGGGTATGTACTAGTTGGTTTCTCTCGTGCTTCTGAATTTCCACACACTTTGTTTTTTTCCATATGAGCTACGGATGAAATTACTTGTTTGTGGAAAATGTCATCATCAAATGTGGGGGGGTCCCTATCGGTTTTGGAGGTTTTCAATATGGATTGTCGATATTATGGGGTATCCGTTTTTGGGAGGTCTCCTATTGGTTATGAATTTTCGCTGAGCCGCTTCAAAGCTCAAGGCAACTTGCCACTCTGTTCATCCCCTAATTTTGTCGACTACTCGTATGCTGAGCAGCGTGCTCTTTGATCCATTTTCCAGAATACCAATGGCCGTCGTATTTCTTTCTATTCTGGGTGCGTGGTCTTCCTCTTAAGAAGTACATACTTTCGCTCCGTAGATGTCAGCAGAACCGTGACTTGGATCGTAACTATGGCTGGATGATCCAATTTCTGTGGATGACACTCTTTCCCTCAACTGACGAACTGCACGTTGGTCACACAATCTTGACTTTTTTTCCCATGCTTGAAATATTTCTTCGGCTGTGCTGCTCTTACGGGACAACCAACCATTGTTGTTCTTAAGAAGCAGAGTGCAATACAAACCTTGGCAAAACTTAGATCCTTTGCAAAACTTTTACAGTAACTTTTAGTAGGTTACATGTGCGTCTCAATGTGCCGTGTTAGCACTGCATTTAGAACCCTACTAAACTCAAAGGGGCTGTTTAGGATTTTCAGGGACCATCCCAAAGATTGGCTATAAGAAACTTCAGCTCAGATGCACCAAACTTTATCGGTTCAATGAATGAGTTGCTTTCTTGTTGCCCAGGCAATTTCAAGCAACGTCACATGATCCAGCACCTGTAAATGGCCTTAAAAATGGGTAACTGGGGTTATTTCACCCCCTATAAGTGGAGTCATAGGCCCCCTACTTACAACTGCATGGTTTTAGGCCACACTTTGGACAATTTCATACCCATACCATCCATGGGACTTATATATTTACCTACATTTATATAGTTGTTTTTTTATAGTAAATTGTAAGTAAATATACCAGTCCCACGGATGATACGGGATAGGTTTCTCGTGACCAGCTCCAGCTCACACCTTCGAAGAGTCTCTTGATGGACCCGTCCGAAGGGGTATTCTTCATCCTCTCCTGGCAAAGAAGAGGATTTCTGGTTGGTGGTTTCAACCCCTTTGAAAAATAATATTAGTCAAAATGGGAATCTTCCCCAAATTGGGGTGAAAATAAAAAATATGTGAAAGCACCACCCAGATTTCCTTACTGGGTAGTACTGTTGATGGTTCAGAAATCCCAAACAACCACCTGGGATGGTGCTAAAACCCTGTAAATAATGGGATAAACTACTTATCAACTGGTGCAGGATTTTTTCCATCAACAGTGTTGGGTAGGATTCCCTTACTATTCACATCTATTCACTACCTTTTGGGATGACCAACCGGGAAAATATGCATCAATCATAGAGGTGTCCATTGTGCACATTGGATTCCAAGAAAATTACAGCACAACCCCAGAACACACCCCGGACAATCCCCCGTTGCCGACTATGCTCGAGAATGCTTGGACAAAAAAACCCAAACATTCCCAAACCAATGCCCAAAATGCTGACTTGTTTCAATGCTAAAAAGCACATCACGGAACAACAAAAACACAAAAACACATCCAGGCATTGATCTGGTCAAATTAGTCGTATCATTCCCAAACCTAAACCTCAATTAAGGGAATTTTGGTGGGATTCCCTTACTGTTCGACGAAATCACCCGTTGTTGGGTGAAGTGACACCAATGTGGGATTCCCTTACTAAACCCACCAATTTAAAGATGACCACGGCTGAGGTTGTCATACTTTGCCCAGATTGATTTAAAGGTCAAGGTGAGAATGTTCACATGTCCAGTATGTCCAGTTGTATAGGTGGGCTGCTTGCCACCCATCTTCTTCATTGGTGGTTTGGGGCCCGGATGGGCCCGGTGGTTTTGGGATTCTAGGGATACCCCTAAGTAACAATCCAAATCCCTTTCATTTTCGGGAATCCTATCGGAATACAAACCACCGGGCCCCAAACCGCCAATGAGATACTCAACAATTACTGTAGTTGATTTCAAACATATTCGAAAAAAACATCGGCTACTTGGAGGATGAGCTCCCAGGGACGGACGGAGGCAACGTGGACCTGAGAACCCATGGTGATCGTTGTCGTCCCTTAAACTGGGGTTGTTGGATCCCTTTCCAAATGGCCTAAGTGGCTTATCAAACGGGGGTGAATTCTAAGTACTTACGAGTCCGGGGATGATCCTTCAAGTAGGACCATAATCTTACTTCCCCTACCATCATATAACAACCAAGTCAGACCGGTGATCGATTGATGTTTGCCTTTTATAGGTGACATGTTGAGGTCGGATTCCAACCCATCCATATCTTATATGCAAACCACTTGATTGTTGGGGAGGATTTCGGATTTCCTCATTTTCACTCAGCGATGTCGGAATAGAAAACTTGCATTTGAACTTCATTTCTCTTGATATCAAATATTTATGAAATGTGTGATCCCCAGGGAAGTTGGGAATCTACAAAGGTTCCCATGCAAAGAGTTTGGCGATTTTTTGTTGAAAGGAATTCAAATAAATCTGGCTAAACGATGCAAGTTTCAGCAAATGTCCACATATCATAGTATACATCTGAATAGATATTGGGCAAGTCTTTGTGACATTTTTGATCATTTTTTTCGGGTGGGTAAGTGACCCAGCCCCTTTAAATGGTTAAGGGACCTCCAGCTATAGGGGATCAAAAGGTCACGAATTGAATCACCTGGCGCTGATTTCGAACCTCGAGGCGGTCGCAAAGAATGCGATTCAGTTCCTGCGGCAACGCAACGGGATTTTCATTTTGGGCTTGGGTTTCTAGTTGGTTGTTTCAACCGATCTGAAAAATATTTAAGTCAAATTGGGTCATTTCCCCATATAGGGACTTTCATTTTGGGTTTGGGTTTTCTGTTAACGTTAATGTGCTGGGGTCTAAACTGCAATTGTTTTCCCATGGTAGGGATGACCATCAACCACCTATATCAACCTTATAGTAGGCGTTTATGTACCCATCATATCACATCATACGGGGACCTGACCTGTTCCTAAAGTTGGGATGACCATCCCCAACAATTACAACGAGTTGAGACCCTGGCACATATGTTGCATCCTCTCAAATTACTCTCCAAAAAACTAAGAGTTCGCACCTGGCTATTGGAGGCCTTTCGAAAAAGGAAACTCACTTCCAACCTTGAGTGTTTCAGGTGCGAACTCTTAGTTTTGGGATGTTTTGGGGAGTAATAGGAACAAACATGTGAAAACCGACTCGAAACTACCAAGGCTCACGGCCTTCCTCAGATGTCATCATAATTGTCACCAACATGTCAGTATCGTGGATTGTAACCAAGGCGCTCCCAAAGGCTTTTTTTTTCGGATGACCGACTTGGTGATTGGTGATGCTTTCGATTCATTAGGGGCCCCAAGGTTTCAGGTAGTATGGTAGTATGCATGCCTGGAACCCAAATGACGTCTGTTTTTGAAGGTCAACCCTTCAAAAACAAGGCCTTTGCAACTCCAGCCGGGTCATCAACAGGGTTCCAGGTGAGGGAACAGTATCTTAGGAATACCTTAGTATGGAAAACTCTTGCATGTCATTTTGATGTAAAATCACAAACTTGACAAAACATCGATTTACAAAACATTCCTGAAACTGAAAAAAAGGCGTTTTTCTGCCATTGCAAACATAAAGGAAATTCACGGAGAACCCCAAAACCAACTTTCCGGTGGCACTGACTGCTGATGGTGGTTCAGAAATCCCAAACAGCCAACCGCCGTTTGGATGCGTCAAACCTTGTACATAATAGGATAGACTACCAACCTCAACTGGTGGATGCCGGATTTCTGAACCATCAACGGTATGTATGTTATGTTAGTTCAAAAGTTTCAGGGAGGGTAACTTTTTCAAGCGACCAATGAACCATTCGACTCATTTCGACTCACAAAAATTATCTCAACAAAAAGGTGGCACCTGTGCATCGTGCTGAGTAAAGGCATCGGTGGTGTCCCAACCAAAGGACCTTTGTCGAAGGGTCGAAGGTCTGAAGAGACCCGTTCACGAGAGGTTTCTTTTTTTGGCGAGATTCGTTAGAAAATGTTAGAAACAATTCGTGAACTAGTTGGTGGTTTCAACCCATACCATCCATGTATGGTATATTTACCTACATTTAGTTGATTTTTATGGTAAATGTAGGTAAATATACCATACATGGATCCTATGGGCAACCCATTTGAAAAATATTACTGTAGTCAAATTGGAAATCTTTTCCCCAAGTAAGCGTGAACATAAAAAAACCTTTGAAACCACCACCCAGGGAACAGTTCACCAACAACAACAAAAACGCCAAGGCCCAACTCTAGCCCAATAGGATCGATCCATGATGATCCATGTATGGTATATTCTTATTTATATAATTTTATATACCTATATTTAGCACTAGCAAACCTAATCAGGTGATTTTTGTTTGAGGTCGGATGAAAAAACAGTACCGTACGGTCGGTGGTTGAACCACCAACCCAATTTGACACATATGCGCAGCCGTCAAAATGGATCATTTCACCAAATAAGGGGCGCACAATTAAAACATCCTTGAAACAACCAACTACCATGGGAACCCACCACCTTCATGTTTAGGGGTTATAACCCATATATTGGGGGTTTAAAACCTTCATTTTTCATGGTTTTGGGGGCTCATGGTAGTTAAATTCTGTCCCTTAAGACCCCTCATTTTGTCATTTCCATCGCCTTGAATCCTCCAAGTATGTGAAATTGATGCCCCAACAAAAACACCCAAACGTTTCGGGGCCCCCTTTGGCAACAACATCATCTCGTTGCGACCCAGGGCACTTCATCAGTTCTCTACAGTTCACCGCCTTACATGGAATTTCCACCACCAGAAAATGGCGAGGTTTCGGCGGAGTTGGAGTTTTTCGGGGCCAAAATGATTTTCAACAAAAAACGGGGGCAAAACGGTGATCGCCCGGTTGAATTCAATGTTTTTTTCTCCACAAAACAAACATATATCCCAGATGCTCCAATGTATGGATTATTTCACATTCAAGGAGGAATGTAGGCAAATATTCCGTACATGACATGGATCCTATGGGATGTGATGGTTTAGGAACTGGCTGATGACGCACACTTGTAAATGATGTATCTTAGGACTATACCCTACTGAAGGGACTTTATACTTACCATGGTTATTAACTATAGGTGATGGTATCAAATATTTTGCATGTTCACCCCGAATTTTGGGGGTTTCATGATCCAAAATTGACTAGAGGGATGTTTCCGAAAATAGGGGTACCCCCAAATCATCCATTTTAATAGGGTTTTCCATTATAAACCATCCATTTTGGGGTACCCCTATTTTTGGAAACACCCATTTAAAAACCTACCTTTTTGGTTAGCCGGTTAGCCCATGTACTTGGAGACCATGGGGTTTTGGCATCTCCAGAGCTTGGCGGATTTTGAACCAAAAACCCAAGGAGGGCTGGGTCAAATACCAATGACTGAGAGACTGTTTTTTCTGGAAAATGTATTAACGCGCCCGAAAACTAACATTTTGAACTCAAAAAATGGAGGTGGATGGAAGATGATTTTCCTTTTCAAACAGGTGATTTTCAGGTTCCATATTAGTTTTCGGGAGTGTAACTCGTCTTAAAACTAAAGTAACATGAAAACTGAAACTCAACCCAAAGATGAGCAGGAAAAAGATCTAAACCAAAGCTTCAAGCTTGGACTTGGGTTCAAAATGCTGGTTTTTCAGGGGTGTATTGGAAACTGTTCCGATCCAACATTCCAGGTATATGTATATATATATATATATGTACATATTCATTTTTGTTTGCAAAGTAAGGTTAGAGGATCCCTATAAACCTCTAGGAAAATCCTTCAAATGTCATTGCTACTGGGAGGGGCACATTCCAACCCGTTTGTGCAAGCTCGTGCACGCGGCACCTGGTCTGATGTCTGCAACTTGTAGAAGACATTTTGCAGGGCCTGGTGTTTTTCGAAGAGACTTTTTTTGTTGGTTGGGCCACTTGGCAAAGGGTAAATACGTGATAAAACAACAATCATTATATAACATATGCAAACATCTGATCATCATCATCATCATGGAAGCATCATCATCATGATCATCATCACCATCATCATCATCCTCGTCATCGGCATGACCACCACCACCACCACCACCACCACCACCACCACCACCACCACCACCACCACCACCACCACCACCACCACCACCACCACCACCACCACCACCGCCAGCATCATCATCAGCATCAGCATCAGCATCATCATCATCAGCATCAGCATCATCATCNTCTTCATCATCATCATCATCATCATCATCATCATCATCATCATCATCATCCTCGTCATCATCATCATAGTCATGAAAGCATCATTCCTTAATCGTTCTCTCACAATTTAAATAGCACTGGCTGAACCCGCCCCCTCAAAAAAAGACAGACATCACGTTCGAAAGGACGTGAATCTTGTGGCACAATTTCCCGTCATGATTGAGATGCAACAAAACCATGGGCGATTTCGAAAGTTGGCATTCACCCAACTTATCAGCCAACCTGAAGATCATATTCCCCAAGTTTCAAGGCACCAAAGAAAAACAACAAATACAGTACCCTCCCGAAGCTTGACAGCAAAGGCCCCTGAAAAGTTACCGAAACCCAATAGGAAAGTAGTTTTCCAACCACCATTTTTGGGGGGCTATATTAAACTTCGGGGGGGTAATAATTTGATAGACAACTCCTATATCAGGCTCTAGGTTTGGTTTGTTTGTTTTCGTGGGGATGCTTGCCAACAACACCTAATCAACCCCATATACTCCTTTGAACTGAAATATTTACCTACCATAAATCTAAGCCATTCTTGTAGGTAACTATTCCATTCCTGGAGCATATCCCATAGGATCCATGTATGGAATATTTACCTACATTTAAATACCATGAACATCAACCAAATGTAGGTAAATATACCATACATGGATCCTATGGGTATGGGAAGAGTATCACATCAATTCCCCTCCGCTCTCGTCCTGAATCAACTGTGGAGGCTTGCTGTCGTCCTCGAGTCCGTCACCATCCTCCTCGACGAGTTGGCGGAGGTCCAGTCGCCATCCCATGAGAGGTTGATTTAAACATATATACCCTACCCATTCTTTGGGATCAACGGATTTCCAAAGCACTGGAAATGGATTAATAGAAAACCATCAACATTTTGTAGTCACGTGTCTGTTTTCATATGTTGTGACATGTTAGATTCAAATCATACATATATCTTGCATCTTGCATACAATTGATTTTTGTGTAAATGCCGCTTTGTTTGTGCACTTCCAATCTAGTCTAGGTGCTGTTGTCAGCCCATTTTGAAAACAAATGATGTAACAGTTGGATCATGTCCCCAAGATTTTGGGGTCTTTGAAATCACAACCAGCTTCTTCCATGCGTGACCTTTTGATCACCTAAATGAAGGTCAATTAACACCTGAAAAGGTTATACCCAAATCCCCCAAAAAAACGTGGCACATAAAATGCACATCTGACCATAACAGTGGACTCATCTCAGGGAGAACACCCTAAGGATTCATTAGCACCAGTTCATGGGAATATTCATCAAGTTCCAAGAGAGGTACCACACACCCCTAGAGCACACCCCAGGCAATCCCCCTAGCCAACTATGAAAAGAACCCCTTTACGGCCTGTTGGTAAAGGTTTAGGGGTGTGTTCCAAAGGTGTGTTGAAACTACCTCAGACAAATAAGAGTTGACTTCTGTTTCACATGTCTGAGACGCTCCAACTTTGAGAGCAAAATTTGATTCCATATCCCAAAAAGGGATCTGTAAGCTTATAGCAACCTTCCAGTAGTACCCATAGGATAAAAAGGGACTGGTGTATCTATCTACATTTAAAATGGTTGACTGTAACAGAGAAATGTAAATAAGTATACCAGTCCAATGGATCCTATGGGGTATTCAAAATCCTACATTTTGGCAATCCTTTTTATACATGGCAGGGCTCAAATTCACTGTTAAGCAATCCTCTAACGAAGGCGAACATTGTGAGTACAACCCCCAATGCACCAAGCCAACAACTAAGGGTTGTTGATCGCTGATCGGTGATCATACACAATTTTTGACGTCTTCACCAATATCATTTCAATGCACCAATAAGCTGTACAATATGTATACGTCGAACCTGTTCAGCCACAATAAGAAATTTCACCTTTTACGGGGAAAACCAGCTGATGAAAGGTGGGATTCTATCCCATACCCATTACGGATCCATGGGAATGGTATATTTACCTACATTTACCATAGTTTACCATTAAAAACAACCATTCATGTAGGTAAATCTTCCATTCCCATGGATCCGTAATGGGTATATGAGTGAAACCGGAAAATTTTGGGGTGCTGTCTATCCAAAATCTGCTGGTCCTGACCGTCCTCACCTTCAATGCAATACACAATCCTTAATTGGCATGGTGGGAAAGCATCAAGGGGTTGTCATGATGATAGGGTTGTTTGTACGGGCCCGGCTACCCTTGAAAAACTCGACCCACAAACTCTGGAAGTAAATCATGCCATATCCTGACATATATTATATATATTTGCAAATATGCATCATATTTTCGCCATAATGGTGATTGATAGATTCCAGAACCATCTAAAAGTACCTCAACAATTGCTGCGGATTCGTTGAAAAAGGAATTCGGAGGTTTTGATGACATCCTTGGATCTCAATAGTGTCGAATGCCTCAAAAAGTTGCCAACACATCAGGTATGGTTTAACACAAAACAACGCCCTCGGTTTGGTACTCGACTCGGTTTGGTTTAACACAAAACAACGCCCTCTACTTTATCAAATCTGACGTTGTCAAGTTGTTGTTTTCCTTTTTTTTGTTTTTTTTAATGAAGTCATACAAAAAAAACAACTTATTGACCCTGGAAGTCCAGTTGATACACCAAACAACACCAACATGCTGAGGATGATCCATTCTTGATCAAGGATTCTTTACTATCCCCTGGAAATCCTTGGCCACCACTTGTTAATATTTTTTATGGCTTGGTTTCCGAACCACCATGTTTTAAGTGTAAAGGTTTGACATTATCCAAAAGGAACTACTATTTTTTGGAAAGGTGCTTGACTTCCCAAATATTATTTGAAATTTCACCACCTAGTATACCTGTAGCATGAATCCTTATAAATCTTACAATAGCTAGATGGTGGTTTCAACCCGTTTGAAAAAATATTAGTCAAATTGGAAACCTTCCC
>DF245214.1:0-19638 GCA_000507305.1 Breviolum minutum Mf 1.05b.01 | reverse complement strand
GAGTTTCTCTACCCCAAGGCCTCGATGATCTCATCTTCACCATCTCGGCCATCCTGGCCAACTTGGGCAAGTTGGGTTTCGGCATGGCCACAAACATTCCAAGAACATCCAAGATACGAAAAATCTGCGGTTGCTCAAACCAATTGTGCCTTGTTTCCACCACCTTCCAAGTCCAGGAGCAATAGCACTGGCCTGACAAAATTGAAGCTGGTCGCTGAAACCCACGTGAGATGTCATGACGAGAACTACTGCATTCTTTGAGGAAGTGCCCCTGTGGTATTCCATGCTATCTATTGATGGATCGACAAGCTTTAGCGACATCGATGCAACAGAAAGCGAATGTCTGAGTTTCGCACCTTTTCACCTCAAAGTCCGGAGGATCCTTGGGACCCTGGGACACCCAATCAGCCTGTGAGGTAGGAATGACCAGGAATGACCAGGAATGTGTTCAAATGTCTTCATTGAATCTCCTTGATCCAAGTGTGCTCACACCTCTGCTTTGAGGGCTGCATCAGAATTGTGCAAACCGTTGCGGCAGCCGGTGTCTGAGTGGAACTTGCAGAAACCAGCGGCATACCTTTCAAGTCCGTTTTGTGGGTTGTGTGCGTATCCAGCTGGAAGGATAGAGGTCTTGCCGAATTCCTTTCCAAGCTAAGCATTTGGCCATTTGCAAATTCCTTGCTGAAAACCAGCACCTCAGAATGCACACACATGAGCAACATCAACCTCTAAAATCATTTGTATGTAATTGCATGCGTTTTTGATTATGTGCATGTCACAAAACCGATTTTTAATCATGTTTGTGTCCCAGCCATGCCCCACAGCCATGTGCCCGGACGTCCACCAGCACCTTCACCCACCAGATCACTCGCCAAATTCTGAGGCGTTCCTTTTCCTCAAAGAAACAGCCAAGACCCAATACAGGAGCGCACCATGTCACCATGTCTTGTTTTACAAAAAGAGAATGAAAAGTCAGCCCTAGTCAGCCCAAAGCATAGTATTTGTCTCGAAACGAATGTGATGGAGGATCTGCAACCATCAATCAATAATCCTACTGATACCAATGATAAGAGGAAAAAATTAAACATGGAGAAAACAGCCACAATCGACATCTTCAGAACTTGAGCTCGGACAAGTGAAGGAATGCACGGTTTCTCAGTTTGCGACGTTGGCCTTTGCCTTTGCCGCCTTTGCCTTTTCGCCCTTGTCCCTGGGAGCAGAATGCAAATGGCCATTCCACAATGACGAAGTCCACAATTTCATTCTGTCCCGTTTTCCCGGAACACCGTCAGGAAAAAGAGAGCATCTGAAGGTCGTTTGAACTTCTTTCAACTTTTCACATTGGGGGTGCCCCTCGAATGTCTCGCAATCCGTCTTCAACGTGGCCTGTTCGGCCATGGCTGCAGAGATGGCTTCTTGCAGAAGTTGTTTTGCCTCACCATTACAGGAAAGATACTTTTGGATATTTCTTCCGGACAATTTGGTGAGTTTTTGTTTTTTTTATCGATGTCTCAGCTGTTTCATTGCATTCTATAAAGATTCTATATTCATCCTTATTCTTTATATTTCTTTTAGCCTTGAGGACATCTTTCCAATGCAGAAAAGCTCGAAACCCAAAGTCCTCGAAGTCCTCGCCTTCGCAACAGCATCTGCGTCGCCGCTGATCAAGCAGCAACGGCTGAGTGGCAAATAACCTTCGCAAGTAAACTCAGTGGACCGGAAGACGAGGCGAAAATCAGTGCTGGACGATTTCAGTGTCCTTGTGCCCCTTTCATGCAATTTCAAAAGCATCACAAGCAAATAAGATCGCCTCATGACGATTGTTCGGTGTTCCTTTTTGCGTTTAAGTCGGCCAAAGACATAATCTGTTTCGTCACAATTCTCTTGAGATTACGAAGATCGGCGTATAAAGATGGAAGCTTCTCCTAAGGACCGCCTCAGAAACTAATTTTGTTGGGATGAAACGCTCGCCTGGTTGATACTCCTCCTTTTCAAAGTTCATCTTTGCACCTGACCTGGTCGAACCGAACCGTCAAAGATGTATGGGTTGATTGCGGATCAACTGAGTCGCCAGGCTCGTTGGAGAGTTGCTTGATAGCAGCACCGCCTGTTCCTATGATTGCTCCAATTACCTCCAAGCTTGGATGTGCAAGTAGTGAAGACTTTAGATATCAAAGCCATACAAAGCCCAAATAATTGTTTTTGGATTCTCTCAGTTGTGTTTTCACTGAAAAGTGATTGAAGATCGAAAGAAACGAAAGATGAATGGAAGAAGCTTTTCAGAGCGAAAAGTGCAGTCGGCACCTGCACTGGAACTTCCAGGGAATCGCTCACGGACGACGTTGCCTCAGGTTACAAAAATCAAGTATGGCTAAGTATGCTTTCATTTTGGAATTTTGTAAATCTTGGACTTGATTTCAATTTAGATTTAGAGATTTGAGTTGATGAATGATCTTGGGATTCTCCGCGGATTTCTGGCCCCGACGCTGCGGACTCCCGTCTCTCTGGCGTGTTCGCCGCGAGCATCTCGTCTTGTTTGTTCCGCACGGAGGCGTTCCAAAGTCTCATCATCACCTTCCAGCTCTGCCTTGGAGAAATGTCGATGGAAGTTGGCCACACAAAGTGAAGAAGCTGCATTTCGCCTCCAGAATTGCTGCAGCCAATTCATTGGCATCGAGCCCAGAACCAGGTCCATTGGAGTCCTCAACGGCCAAATGGAACATCCAAATGGCATCTGAGGATTCGCAATTCAAAGCGAAGAACGAGAAGACCTGCCATTTATTTCATCTTGGGGCTCTTTTCACAGACTGCCCATATATCTACACGGCGCAATTCATTTCTGTCCTCCATAGAATCCGGCACAGCACTCACGGCACTCATCTCCACGGAAGCATCAATAGCAGCCTTTCTTCTCTCTTGCTCTGCATGGAGGCCTGCTTTTGCACAGAAATCCAGTCTTAGAATGCTTCCAAGTGATCCTGAAGCCTAAGAGAAAGTAAGAAGCAATGGGACCAGAAGTGGATGATCTACAAATGAATTCTCATTTTGGATGACATGATTGTAGTATCATGATAGTGTATGCTGTATGCCGCATGCCATCGTTGTCTATGGGTTAAGACCTCCCTTTGGCTTTTTGACGTGAATCCAAGTTGAGCCTGCGACAGTGTCTTCATCTCCTTGCAACTGGGCCTCCACTTGGACCAAGTTCACCAAGTTGTTGTGAATAAATCAAACCGCAGCTGAACGCTGCTCATTCCACGATTCTGGCCTCTTGAATTGCTTCCGCCAGATCGTTGTCGTCCACTTCATCATCAAGGTCTAACTGATACGAGTCCTGACAAGATCAAAGGTGCAGGGAATCACACATCAGCATAGACAACTCCACTCAATCCTTACAGGAAATCAAGGCTAAGCCTGGGGTCGTTTCAAACTTGCCACACCTTGCATCTTTCACCTTTTCCCAATCAAAAAACCAAACAGGCGTCTTCCAGACCTGCGCATAACCATCAGCTTCAACAGATTCAGGAAGGCCTCGCTCTCAGCAGTTGCTTCAAAATAGCAGGTTATATTCGTGTGTCATCACTCGGTTTGCGACCATGTTACAGTGTGCTTGTACACTTTGTACACTTTTTTTGTAAACAAGGCACAATTAATAACCTGGTTGATTGAGCGTGCATCCGTTTCGTAACGTTGTGTTGAATCGCTTCAATGCTGTGCTGAACAGGAGCATTTTTCCCCACATCAAAGGTGTTGGTTTTTGTGCTGAGTCAAGCTGCAAGTATCATGTTAACGATGATGTTTTTCAACAATTCGCTTGACAAGTCAATTCGATTCAATTCGCATTGCTCCACCTTCGGGCTCGTTAAGCTCCTCGTCCTCCGGATGTGCTGGGGATTTGTGGTAAACTGAGTGATCTGCGCCACCAAAGACTGGGATTTCGAGAACAGCAAGTCACATTTCCACAGATTTCCACATTTCATTTGTTGTAATGGATAATGGAAACAATCAGGGCTCAAATCTCCCACCCTCTCCTCAAAGTCTGCAGCTGAAGCAAACTGCTGGGCAATAGCCTGTCGCACTGCAAAGCCATCCTGAGGAAATGTTGCTTGGCCCGCCGCACAATGAAAACTGTGAGGTTGGAAGGATAAAAGACTTATTCCCTCGAGCATTGAAACATCACGAAGCCTTGTACATGTACGAAGGTTGATTGCATTTTTGGGGCTCCAAGAACCAAAAAAGGTCTCTCCTTGAGCAGATCTTCCCCATCTTCTTCATCGCTTTCATAATTGCCCAGGAGGCCTGGAGCATGTCAAGGGAAAGCACATCAAGTGACGTTGATGCGCTCTCTTTTCTTTGATAATGTGTTTGTCAGATCTAGATTCATGAGTACCTGAAATATATTCTGACCAGTATAGTACCAGGGCAATTGCAACCTACGAAGTCGTTTTGGAGAGAGCAACAGAACTCAAAACAGCCCAGGTAGGCCCAAACAGACCTGAGCTCATCTTTGCAGGATCACGATCTACAGACCATGGCAGGCATTGGTCTCTTTCGCCATGAAACGGCCCAAGCGACCTCTGAAACTCTTCACTAAAAGAATCTCCATGTGAAATAGAAATGTTTTTTTTTTTCGATGTACTCCGTCTTTTGATCTTTTGACACACAAGGCATGCTTCTCGCATACTTTGAGACTTCTTAGAGTCCGTTGGAAGTTGAAGCCATCCGCCAAATTAAGCGATTTAGAGTGGAGCCAGTGGAGCAATGAATTGCTGAGTATATGACAAATAAACCAATGAACCGAGCGCAAATGACACCACGTGATGTTCTTTCGGGCTTTCTGCAGTTCAAACATGCAGCTGATTTGTTGTGCTTACCTCTTGCACACAAAGCTTGAAACGAAACGTCTCAGCCAAACATCAAACATCTCCTGAGGTGCAGGTCATTTTCAGTCAGTTTCTCAGGTCCTTTAACATCCCTGATGAGTCACAAGTCCTGTTCCGGATACGAAAATAGAATGTTAGGATGGAGTTACTTCTTTGCATTTCCATGTTTGAAGGAGGTTTGCTCTGTGCTGCTTTGTTCGAGGAGGTTCCGCACCCCAAGATGCTTTCGTGTTGGGTCCTCCACAAAAATAAACTCGATCCACTCCTGCCATGAAATCAGATTAGGATCGATTCATAAATCGAATCGAAAAAAAACTTGCAGTCTAACGGTTGGAATTGTGTCTTGTGATGGTTCCTTCAAAAGGGATTTTACTGTGCTAACCTCGTGCATGTGTTTGGCATGTGTTTGACTTTTTGCGTCCTTTGCCAAAAGTTCAAGACATAAAATACCTTTAAAAAGCAGAAAGCTACATTGCAAATACTGTACCGCTGGTACCATTATTTCAAGCACTTTCATTTGGAGCCCCACCTGTGCCCAGGGGGATGGTTCTTTCCTGGCACAAGACTTGAAGGAAGCCGTCTACTTCGTTACTACGTTCCTATCCCTTTTCTGCTTTCAAGTCACCCAGCTTATTTTTAAGTGATAGCACACAAGTATACGTCCCCAGTTTCTTTTGTTGCGATTTCAGGAGACATAGGATTTCTGAGAAATTGATTCGAACATGATCCAGAACAGTCTTGCTTTTAAGGGGTTGACGAAGTTGAGGAAGTTGAGGAAGTCACAAGCGTCTTCCAATTGAATTCAACTTGGGAGCTCGGCACCTTGGTTTGAAGGCTACTCTGGCTCCACCATCTTTCTTTTGAACCAATAAGGACCTCAATCGTTGAAACCAAGACACAGCTCATGATGGAACAAAAGAAACGACTGCAAAGTGTGAATGGAAAGCAGTTCTGTGGAATCCGATGGATAAGGAACTCTGAGTCAGGGACATTGAACTGAGCAGATTCATCTGCTTGAAGAAATGAAACAAGAGTCTTTCCACCTCAAGTTTTTTGCAAATTCATTTGTGAAGTTATAAGCAGCTCAGATTGATCATGTCATCACAATGGCGCAGGAAGGGCCTAGATGACAGTTCTGTAGTGATGTGTTTGAGTGTAGTGATGTGTCTGAGGCTTCATGAACGGGCTGGACTTTGAATCCCAAGACTCCAACTGTCGAATCTTGCGGAAGTTGCATCGCAAGCTGCAAAGCCTTGGCCGAGTTCGATCCCTGTGGAGCCATCAAGGAAACATATGGAAACATGTTTTTCTATGTTTGTCTACGGCGAACATGCTCGACAAATCCTGACCTGTGCTTCCAGGAGATCAAGGATCAGGATTCACGGATTCACTCTGTCAATATCTTCGGCGCTTGGAGCTGCCAAGTTGCGCTGTAGGCCCATGCAAATGAGGCAAGGCCGCCCTGCATGCAAAGTATGATAAAATATGCACAAGGAAATGCTGAAAGACTCACGAAATTATTTTTCCCTAAAATCAAATGAAAAAGGAGAAAGAGCCTCTGAACCCATTGGAAGGCCACGTTGTCTCAGCCAATACCTGGACGCACATGGAAGGGTTGCCTGGGGGACTATTGGGAACGGCATCTAGCAACTACACATCTCATGGTCAAGCATCGAAATTCCAAACCTAAAACAAGAGGCAACTTTGCCTTCACTTTCGTCCATTTCCTCCTACAAGTACTTTTCGGAATGAAACGCATTTCCCTTCTTTTCCTTCATAGAAAATCTCGAAGCGCACTTCACCAGTCGAATGAATTTCTTCACCTCTGGACGACCTGAGGCAAAGGCACAAAGTTCCAGAAACCCGAAAAAATATGAATAAGTGAAAATGCAAAGAAATGATGACAGAAATTTCGTAATTATTTTGAAAAAAAAAACGAAATTCTACATAAAATGAAATGTGATCCGAATTTCATCTTTGAATTCCTCCTGATTCCTGAATTCGGATCCGGCAATGCGGGGCTTTACAATCTTTACATCACGGCTCGCACCTTCGAGGGCCTCCTTTAGCACCTTGCGATGCTCAAGAGCATGCAGTTGATCGACCACCACCTCAAGATCACAATGATCGCAAGGCATCGCGGCATCACAAAAGGCATCACAAGGTGTCGCCTCACTCATGATTCACTGGAGTTTAACTTTACAAACTTTAACTTTTTACAGTACCTGCCTGCCCGTGACAGGAGAAAAACAAAATCCAATCAAAATCATCCAGCTTCATAATAGTTCATACCTCATCATGCAACATTCTCTTCATCAAAATCCAGAAATTTCTTCCAGAGTGCTTTTTCCTCAGTTCCCCAGCGTCACAAGATAGACCAGCTCGATCATAAAGACGAAGCACGGGGACTTTCCTGGCAATATGGACCGATGTTGATCAAGTTTGTTTCTCATTTGATTCAATTTCATACGACTTGTACCTGACAACATCAGGATACCGAAACCTCTGAAAACCCTCTCGCCTGGCTTCCACCAACTCCAAGCGTGCCCATGCACGCTCTGCCTATCCCAAAAATTCAGGATGGAGAGCATTTCATGACGAGGATACAGAATTGACTAATACTTTAAGTGATAATCTTATCATTCAAGACATGATGTAGAAGTCACATATAACCACTGTTTGCAAGGACTTTTCAGCCATTCTATTCCCTAGAAAGCTGGAGTCTACAAAGGAGCAATTGCAGTGCTTCGCCGCATAGACATTGAGTCTCAAAGAGACTGTCCATGGCACCTCTGTCTGACTTTCCAACTTCTTCTCCAGGGATTGAAGCAGTACCAGCGCCTGAAGGGCTGTGCAGGATTTTGTTGAAGTTTTGTCAAAGGAGGGCCAATACGCCAGATCCGTTTTGATGTGATGCGATTGGAGGAGAAGCAACAATCAAATTAAAGAACAGAATCAGACAGAATCAACCAAAAATCAAATGAATTCTATCTTGAACAGTTGCATTTCTGTTATCTTGTGCAGTCTCAATTTCCACAAGTTCCCAAAAAGGTCACCTGAGATGGGTCAGAGTTCGATGAGGGCGTCACAAGGACCTGCCAGCTCAAGCCAAGTGGTGAACCATGTGAGCCAGGTAAGAGCTGTAAGTCCAGCATTGAGAATCTTGGCGAAATTGTGATTTCAATTCAATGCTGGCCAATCATTTCAAATTGCGATTTTCAACTTTCCTCTGTATTCATGATTCATGGCCATCAAAGGAAAGCCATCCGACAAATGAAAACTTGGCCAGGTCACCAGGTCCAGATCGGACTGCGGAACTTCACCACCCCAGGCTGTACTGCCTACCACCTGACGGCTTGGAATGACAAAAAGGCGGTACTTTACTTCAAGTGTGCTTAATGTGTCCTTAATGTACTTGCTTCTTCCATTCTTCCATTCTTCCATTCTTCCATTCTTGATGTACATTTTCCGATCCTGCGGCAAACTCTTCCATCCCCTTAAAGATCCTTTTTTGATTTGGATGAGGTGAGATGCCTTGGAAGGGTTTTGTTTGGAATCTCTTCTGCAACCAGCATATCCTAGGCCGCCTCTATGGTGTGGCCTGCTAGCGCATCACTTAGGCAAGCCTTCACAGCCAGAAACTGCAGCTGAACATGTCAAACGCTTCAATATCTTTTCTGCTTCAAAGTTTGGGACAACTCAATGTCTAGGAGTCTAGGTATTGTAGCTGAATGGCACAAATGGCAAAGAACACCCACAACTACGACGCCATTCAGTCTATTCAGCAGCACAAGCACTATCTCCTACTGTCTCTATCAAGAGAATACAAGTCAAATGGTGCGGAGACAAGCACAAAGCAGTCCTCATACTCCAAATTCAAGAAAACATGAGTAAGCCAGTTCAACAATGGGTAAGGTTCGCTGATGTACAGGCAATACCAGAGAAAGTTTTTGTGTATGATATTACATTGTACGATTTTTGCTTGAAAGAAAACTCTACGATTTAGCTTCATGTTCAATGCAAAACGTTTCGGTTTGGAGTGCCTCGACGCAGCGCTTTAGCTGCTCCCTCTGCGGTCGCATGGCTTCCACCTACGCTGCTCCGGTCGAGGCGCCAGAAAGAATGCATGGAAATGACAGCAGGTGTTGAAAATCCAGGGTCACACTGAACATTTCCAGTGTCACACTGGACCTGCCTTTTTATGGATTTTCTCGGCAATAGCACCAACCTCTCAAATCAATCAGCATTCAGGAACCACCTACTTCAGGTAGGTTGTGATTTGCTGAGTGCATCGTGATCTGTTGTGCATCAATGTCCTATCCCTAATGCTGCTTACTGACACAAATGTCAAACGCAAGGAAGTATGGACATTGGATAATCTGACAAGTATGACTTGGTTTGACAAAGCCACAATTTCACCGCCGGGTATCACTCCAAAACACACTAGGTCAATCCTCAAGATTTCGTGAAGGGGGAACCGAACTGAGCTTTTTGCCGTTTGGGTCGCTGCTTTGTCGGAACCTGAAAATGCTTAAACATTCAAATCACCGGGCAAAACAACAATCTGTTCAAAACGTGGTAGGCTTTGATTTCGGAATCTGCAAAACCTTTCAGGAATTGAGTTAATATGAGTCAATTCAGTATTGAGATATATTATATATTGAGCTCTTTTCGGAGTGCGCTGAAGATGTCTGGACATCCTTGGGCCCCAGCTTTGGGCTGATACTTCTGCCTGTTCGCATTTCGAAACACGTCCAAAATCATTCCTGGGATCCTTCCAACATTATGGACTTAGTTTGCCCGTGCATTCTTCTCATGCGCAACATCTGAACAAGTGAAATTACTTTTGCATAGCAGGGCATGCCTGAGGGGCAGGAACGGATCCTGATTGCAACCAAGCACTTGAACTTGACGACATTTCAAACAATTTCATCTGAAGTGCGGGAGATGTATGCAAGATGCAGACCATGTCCTTGGGAAACTCCATTGGTGGACGTCTTAGAAGCTGCCTCGCACGAGCTCTGCAAATCAACCAACTCCACATGAACACGGCATGACAAATACAACATAGCCACGAAAATAGTGAAAACATACAATATCTATGAGCATCAATCCATCAATGAGTATGAATAGTTTGTAAGAAGTATAAATGCTGTGATCAGGTGTGCTACCTTTGAAAAGACCTGAAGCAATGATACGATCACAACACAGCACGACTGGCCACAAAATCATGCTAATTAAGATGGATTCAGCGAGACTGGTGAACTGCTGAACTGCTTCGCTTCCTACGGGATAAAAACAACAGCAGTGCTGAGCTCTCAAAGCTTCGCACCTGTAATGAAGGGTACTCCACCTTCGCGCATGACAAAAAAATATATATCAGTCAGAAGTTCTACAGACTGCCACAAACCATTTCCATTCGGAGCAAAAAAAGCTGTCTCACTCCCTCTCCGAAACACTCCTTTACCCGATCCAAGTGATTTCGTCGATTCCACCTGTGAAGTGATTCCGGGCAAAGCTTTGTCCACGGGCACCTGAATCAGAAAAGTTTGGCAGAGTTTGCAAAGGCACCTATGCTGCTATGTAATTCTCTGGAATTCAATCAGTAGACTGTATGCCTGTATGCTTTCAGTACAGAATTCTGGACTTGTTTAGTTCAGTCACGTTTACAAACTCCTACATAATCAATTGAAATATACAGAGCTCAGAACTCTCATTCCTTTTGGGCTTTGAACGGAGTGCTGGAATTCAACTGCTCTGTGGCTCCCTTCTTCTGTGAATTTCTGTAGACAATGTAGAATTGGCAGCTGCCATCGCACAATTTCCATTTCAGACATGGCTGTGATTGCTCTATGCTCTCAAGATCATTAGAGTCCTGTCAGAAGAAAAAGACCTTCCCCTCGCCTCGTTTGCTGCGGACACGTTCTGCGCAGTGGGCTTACCTGAGTAGCACATGTCGAACACATTTGACACTCTTCGCTTCCGTCACCTTGTTCCGGAGTCTAAACTCTCTTACAAATTGATCATTGCAGTATCATCTATATATATATATATATGAATATAGGTACTCAAATCAAAGGAAAATCGTTGCTGAGACGATTTGACAAGTCAACAACTGCTTTGTCTCATCTTTTGAAACCCATGGATCCATTGAACACTTACAGGCTCACAGATCGAATTGCATTTTAAACTGACCAGTTATGAAACAACTGCAAAAACGGCAGGCCACCCCTGCATGGATTTGCAAAGGCATTTCCACCTGAGTGGCTTCCTTGGCAAGAAAACGCACACCCACTGAGAGCTGTGCGAATTGAACCACCATGTTGCCCAACGTTTTTTCTTTTGGACTTTCCCTCAGTGCCACGAGAAGCGCATCTCAGTCACATTCAGCTTGAACAGTGGTTGATCCAGTCTTGTAGGGATGCCAATTTTCCTAATGGACAACCCGACAACCGTATTGAGGGTGTCAAACTACAAATCAAAATACATCATCAATCAACATTATTGATCACGAGATTTCATGCTTTCATGACAAACCGTTTTGGACACATCTGCACTCTTTGTTCATAAATCAAATTTTGGAAAAAAATGAACCGGGAACATGCCAAATTTGAAAACAGCCAGGAAAATTCAGACACTGACCATGGCGGCTTTGCCAGCTATCATGGGCTCGGAATGGTGGATCTGCTCTGCCAAATGATGTTGCTTTTAAGGTTAGTCTCTAGAGCTCTACCATGGATTTTTTGGGATTTGTGTTTCGGTTTGATCGTTCTACAGGACCTTTTTTTGACCTGGCAATCCGGGGCCGTTAATGATTGCGGCTCATAGGCCGTGCCACGCCCATCACTGCCAAGCTCAAGTCAGACTAAGCCAAACCACGGAGAGGTTGCAAATACTGTCTAAATACTAAAAACACGCACAGGCATCTTGGAAAAACCAAAAGGAATAAAATTTTCCGCATTGCTTCAAATAGGAGTGACATATGTGGCAAAAGCGCAGCCATTTGTCAACGTCATACTTCTTGGCATTGGATTAATTCATGTGATATATTTGGGCAATTTTGGCCTATTTTCGCTTTGCAGGGTGGTGTTTTTACAGTTCTCCCATTTAGGTGGCTGTATGATCCAATAGTATGCAGATTCATTCAACTGGCTACCTGTTAAGTTGCACCGACTTGGAAAACCTTCGGAACCAGAACTTCGTGCACCGAATCAACTTAGTTGAATGGACAAGCAGAAGAACAAAATGATGTGAGTTGAACGACGGACCCAAAAAAATGTTCAATTTCAACGTCGTTTTTTGGGTTTATGACGCTGCAGTGAACCTTTATCCTTTCATCCCCCATTGTTTCCTTTGCTAAGTTCAGCTTGATTTCAATGAGTGCTTCATTGAACACAGTCTCCACCAAAACGACAACCTGGATTCCCACCATTGCCACCACTGCCATCTGTCAGCTGTATCGCGGCGGTGCCTCAGAACTGAGGGCCGATTGATGGGAGACGACGATCTTCTCGAAGCGGTTCCATGCCGTTCGGTTTTTGCCAATCCTGCAAACGCTATGAACAAAACAAATAATCTATAGTTTATCAACGGCATGGAACAAACCAGTAGATATCCAATCAATCATACAAATCCTTGAGGAAATTAAATTTGGCAACGTTTCCTTCATTGAATCATAAGCTTCCTGTTTAACTCAAATTTTCTCTAAATGCTGTCCTAATACGAACCACCCTGCTGTGGCACCCCAAACTTCAAGACCTCTGGTTCCATGGCCGAAGGAAGATTAAAAGTCTAACTTCCGACAATATGGACAGTTGAAAAACAGAGTAGGAAAGTCAACTCAGAAGAAAGAAGTCACCGGTGTGAGAAAGCCAGAGGAAAGAAGATACACAAGCGCGAAATGTTAGGAAAGTCGCCAATTGCTGTCTTTTTTCCATGGCTCGTGGCTACAGGTGTTCGAAAAGTAGGTTCGCTAAAGCCGCGGGTGCGGATGTAGCTGTTCCGCAATGAACTGAAAAATGGCACGCTGCTGTGGCGAGAACTGCATTTTCTCAAGTCAAAATATACAAAACACCTCAGGGTCGGACCACCTCATCCTCAGCTTTCTTGCAATGTTCTTGTTTTCTTTGCCTCTCATCCTCGGCCTTATTTTTCTTGCGATATTTTTTTGCGTTGCCTCTCATCCTCGGCCTTCTTCTTGCGATCTTCTTCTTTTCTTTGCCTCTCATCCTCAGCCTTCTTGCGATCTTTTTCTTGTTGCTCCAAACCATCAGATCCATCGGCGTCGACACGGTTGTCGAAAATCTTCAGCAAGTTCAAGAGGATGGCATGGCCCTGAGCCCATGATCGCACCAACCAATCCAAGTCACCCTTGATCCGCAATGATGTTGCTAGCACTCCAGCGCGAAACCCCAGCCACGGTTCTGCTTGAATCCTCTCTTTATACACACATCACTTGGAAAAACAACAATTTGAACATGTAATATGACACCAGGTTTGACGTGAACGAATGCCAAACACAAACCTTCGGCTTTTGGAACTGGCTTCACATTCCCCCCCAGCTTTGCCAATCATGCACGTGCAAATCGATGGAGCTCGCTGAAAAGCATCTTCATCCCGTTTTCAGGGGGTCAGCAATGATTTTCCTTGAGCCAAAGGTGGAAGATTAAGGGTTATTCCCCTATCATTACTGTAAGTGAAACTATGCTATTCTCCCACTTCACGAAACGTCCACCCCCAAGGATGCAGCTAAGGACATGGCACACTTCAGGCCACTTGGGAACCCCCTGGCCAGCTCCTGGGTGTCCTTACCGCCTTGCTGCCATCATTGGCAAAAACATTTCAAGCAAAATGAAAGATTAAAAATACAAGCGCTAATCTGTGACACTTTCCTGCATATTGTACATACACCTGCTCATTCACTCAGAGCCACAGCGCCGTAGTTCACGTCAAAGCGAGCCATGCTCCAGATCCAGATTTCTTTCAAAATAACCAAATCCTGAGCTGCAACCCGCACGAATGCAAGGGCTTGCAGAGAGCCTATGTTTCGGATCCAAGGCACTCACGACACTGTGTGTGTGTGTATGTCCATTCTTGCCACGTATTGCGTGTATTTGATCGCTCGAAATTACGCAGAGTTGTTCTCTTGCACTTACGAATTTTGCCTTTACTAGGGGCATAGTTGCAATGTCAGCCAATTGGCTTTCTGTTTCCGTGGGCTTTAATTCGATTTCACGCGGCTCTATCAATTCTGCCAATCCTGCAACCGAAATACGATGTGTCCTGTTCATGTGCCTTAGTTTGGCACAGAATCCTGACTTCAAAATGGTCACAACCACACTGTTGTCTTCGCACAACTGAGAAACCACCTTAGTAGAGAGGACTCTCTCCAAGTGACCTAAAGGCGGCAATCCTTATTTCCTGTCCACAAACCCTGCAACAGCGCTCCACAAATTCACTTGTGAATTCTTACGCCCATTAAAAATCCTAAATTTCATTTCCGCATATATGCCGAAAAAAAAATATATATATATATATATATTCGCGGTCTCTCTTGATGTTATTTATTGAAAGTTGTTCCTTTTCCATGCAATGGGGTGAGATCATCCAGCGCCGGCAACTTAACGGCTAGGGTTAGGCCATTAAGGTGAGGGACAAAAAATGTTTGGAAGTTAACTCCGATCTCTTGTAGACACAAGAGAAACACAAGAGAAACCTGTTAACCTCGATCAGGTTGGGAGAAAATCACCTTGTGTGGTTTCGGGGGGGTGCTTTTGTCTCATGACTAAAATTCTTACTGGCGGAATATTCCTACTTCTTTGTGGAGAGGTACTGAGTGATCCGGAGGGTTAGTTGTTCTGAAGCGTAGTTTCACTGTTTCACTTAGGTTGCTGGATGTCCTTTCCGGGTTTTGTGTTGGTGTTGTTTTTTGGTTTGGTTGGTTTTGTTTTTGGACATCCAGTCTTTTGCGCATTTATCTGCTCTCCAACAGGTCGAGCTACAAAAAAAATGTCTCATGACTAAAATGAGATCTATATTCATCTGTCCTTCGGCTTAGGGGTGGGTGGGCGGGTTCCTCTCTTTAAAAAAAGAGGTAATGTCGATCTAATTTACTTCATTGTCATTCGTTTCTGAATGACAAGCAACCGATTTAAAAGCATGCATCTTGATTAAGCTGCACTGACAAACCGTACGTTCATCGTTGTTTTGTTTAAAAAAACGAAGTCTGTGAACCAAAGCGTCCAGAACCACTTTGGAACCTTCAAACCAAAAGGATGAAAGGGTTTTACTATTTTTGGTCAAACCAAAAATTTTGTTCCAAGGAAATAAGGTTCTTATCCTTTTCAAGGAGTATGCATTTATTTCCTTTTCACAAGCCGTGCAACAGTGCTTCACAAATTCACTTGTGAATTCTTACGCTCATTAAAAATCCTAAATTTAATTTCCGCATAAATATTTTATATATACATCAAAATATGCCGGAAAAAAATTATACGCAGTATCTCTTGACTCTTGATTTTATTTATTGAAAATGGTTCCTTTTTTCCATGCAATGGGGTGGGATCATCCAGCACCCGCACCTTCCCCTTTTGAGAATGCGCTAAACCTCACACCATGGCACTTGTGTCTTCCCACTAAAAGACATCTTGGACTGAACCATGACTGCCAACAGACCTGCAATCAAATCGGTTCGGACCATCAGCAACGTTAGACGATGTTAGAACTCTTCCGAACCAAGATCTGAAGGAATTTTGAGCTTCAAGTACAGCTGCGTCCTGAATGACGATTGTTAGTGGCTCCCGCTTCCCTCATCTTGATGAGGCCTGCCCTGGCACATCATTGTCAAGATACATCACAACCTGAGAATTCCTGAAGTGATTTTTTTTTGCTGGCGGCTGCTTGGGTATGTCCCGGGCGGAGCGCCCTTCAGTCCAAATGATGTGATGCATCATCAAAACAAAGCAAAAACATGCAAAAAGGCCACAGGAGTTCGAACAAAACCATCCGACATATCCAGAAGACCAAAAAGCACCAAGGGCACAAGAAGAGGGCTTTGGTGAAATCCCAAAAGAGACAGAGTGGGGAAAAGCAAGTAGACACAGGTGAAGGCTTTGGTGAAATCCCAAAGGAAAGCACCTACGCCAGAGCGTGAAGTACGAGGTTGTGCAAAGAAAGCAGGAATATATGGATGGATTTTATTGCACAAAAAAGAAGTGTACAGAAAGTTGGTGGCCATTGTAAATTAAAACGTGGGAATTCCATATGGAAACCCAGACGTAATACAAAGTGAGGTATCCTTGCGAGGTAAACCCTCGAGCAAAGCGTAGCTCACAAAGTGTGAAACGTGTGAAAAGAGAATTCCTGAAGTGAAACACCACAACTTGATGGCAATGAGAACGCTCAAATGCAAAATGATGACCATGCCAAGCGTATCCGTCTTCGTGAAACCGCGTGAAACAAGAATATGCACTTCTTTTTGACTGACGCTAAGCTCGTCGTGTAGTGGCAGACCATTAGTGAGTTGAAGCTGGAACAGGATTCTGTTTTCTACGCTCAAGAGCTCTGTTCTTCGTTGTGAGAAAACAAAAACATTCATCATCAAAGGCCAAAACAATGAATGAATTAATGAAGCAAATTCACAAAGAAATTAGTTCTCCAGGTCGAGTAAGTGAAAGACGAGAGAACCTTTAGAGAAGGGGGATTGGTGCAAGACGCACTGATGACAGAGTATTAAGTTTCAAACAAACAAAATGGTCGAATGTCCGGTGAAAATCGAATCACGATTTGACAACGTCCCTGATGGAGAGCGCTATAGTGAAACTGGTGAAACGTAAACTTTTTTTTTTGGCTGGTCGCTGCATGGCTCAACGTCTCCGTTGTCCGGGCGGTCGCCCTTCTGTCAGCTACGAATAAGTGAAGATGTCGCAAAAGCACTGGATATAAAACACCAAGTAAAGCAACAGCGAAAACACGAACAAACCAAAAACCAAACCACAATGCAGCCTCCGAGAGAGTGCAAGGGGCGGGTAAAGGTGGGCTGTTCCTCGGACGGTAGACCAAGCTACGCAGTCTAAAACAGAACCTAAACTGGTTCTCTTCAAAGCACTACACTCTAAACACAGTGGCTCTCTATTCTCTCCAAAACAAACAAAACAAAGAAACACAAGGTCAGCACTCCCTAATTCCATCACAAGAGAGAGAACTACACCTCTAGTACCTAACTTTCACACCCCTTCTTGTAGTTCGGCCGGAAATACATCTTAAGATCCAGACAATTCGTCCTAAGTGTCTTAAATTAAGCTCCAGGCTCTTCATCTAAGCTTCCAACCAAGTTAAGGTGCAAACCATTAAGTCCCAGACAACATAACCAAAATGTTTTTGTTGTTTGTTGTTGACCCCTCAGACTTTCATGTTCTTTTCATGAAGAACTCAAAGTTCTTTCAAAGATGAACATGTTCAATGTCATCATCGGGGTGTTGTTTTGTTTTAAGACCAAGACAGGGTCTTCATGTAACATGTCGTGGATACGCTACCCTGGCTGCTCCACCCAACACATCTATCTGCTTTGTGGATGCGCTACCCCGGCAGCTCCACTCAATGCATCAACATTTCATGAAACAAAACATCTGCAAGAACTTCATGACATGAACCTCCATGAAATCATGACATCTGAATGAAATCATCTGGCAAAACAACCACTTTCTCGAACACCCAAGATGCATCCCTTAGAGGGGTACCCTCGCGAATTTTTCCCGGATCCTAAACCCTAAACTCAAATTCTCAAAGTCCTCAAATCTGAGCCTTTTCAATCTGGAAAAACTGCAAATGCAAAGGTGGGTTCCACTGCGGCCTTCCAAACATCCTAAACCCTAAACTCCATCTGGAATTTCCTGGCAATTAAAATTTTTGACTCTTGATCTCCTGAGAGGGCCCACAGCGCCGTCGAAAAACCCTAAACCCTAAACTCCAAGTTATCAAAGTTGCATTCAACTCTCAACTCTTGAAATCTTCATCTTCAAGTCCTGCAACATTGACTGCATCTTTTTCATATCTTCCTCAAAGCCTTCAACTCATCTGGAAACTCTTACGGTCTCCCACAGGTATGAACCTGAGTTCAAATTCAACTTGAAACCATACGTGGCTTGTCGACTGATTTGATGCCAGTTCAGGCATTCTAAAATGGACATGTCGTATGCCACTCGATGCCATTCTTGTGAATGAGGAACATAGATAGAGAGCTGATGAAGTGATTCTCTTCGTACCACAAGTGATTCATCAAAGCTTTCTTTAAGCTGTCCACTTCAATCTCGGCAAGCTCTGAAAACAATTCGCAGAGTTCCAACTTGGACTCCAAAGGACTATCCAAATCTAGATCTCCATAGTCGACCTCAAGCCACACATGACTGGGGTCCGTAAATGGGTCCCTTCGTCGTGTTGCCTCAGCATCAATGAATGGACGAAGCAGGTTCGGATTGTACTGGTTTAGCTTCACTTTCCAAATTCAAACCCCCAAGAATTCCTACAAACTCTTCTTCCTCTTCACCAGACATCATGATACAAAGTATCGAATTTCTCAGGCTCTGACCAAAACAACAACCAGTTTGAAAAAGAAACAGGAAAGTACATCAAAGTTGAACTACCAAATTCATCCCTCAATGCAGCAAAACCGATTGAGGTCAGCAGGCAAGTTGGCTTTTTCAGCTCTTTTTCACAAACAAGCCGGATTGAGGATTTACTTCCCCACAACTTCAAAAATCATCATCGTCCAAAAGACGTTCAAATTTGGGCTCTCTTCAGCCATACTTCATATTTGGGCTCTTTCAGCCATACTTCTCGGGCTCTCAATTGATCTTTTCGAAATTCGTCAATTCATACAAGACCCGACCATCTTCGATGGTCTCTTTCAATTGCAACCCCCCATACCACTGGACTTGTGAAGGATTTCCCCACACATCTTGGATAAGAATCCTTGGGCCGTGATCTTCATGGTGACCACCACGAAATCCTTGTGTTTCAAAGGTTCTCCTTGACCATAGGTCTGCAAATGCCACTCATGGAAGTATACTGCCTCCATCTTGGGCGACTTTAACCCAAATCGACCTGAGCTCTCCTCAGGCATAGCATATGATCCACTGATGATCGACTCTGCCTGCTTCTCAGTCACCGCCAAATAGAGAGTTTTGATGTCCAAATTCTCCATCTCTTCTCAAATCAGCGGGGAAAACAAACACAGATGGTTGATAGCTTGGACCAAACAAGTCTCTGTTCAATCACAATTAAATGCCCAGCTCAAAATGCAATTCCTTTTGATTCAATCTTTCAAGTCTCAAATGAAATGCAAATGAAACAAAGTCACGCATCGGTTGTTTTCTGACCTCTTTCTATTCACTAGACGCCGGATATCCCGAAAGCAATGAAGACAGTTAAATAAAGGAAATGTTTGATGTCAGTGTGGATATGAGCAGTGTAAGGAGAACTTTTATACCAGACATCTTTTTACACCAGTGTTGTCAACACTCTTTGCATAACTTCTCGGTAATGCGACGAAAGTCGACCCTTGACAAAAAAAACATACAAAAACACCATCACAAAAACACAAAAACACCTCAAAAACACCACCACCACCACAAAAACACAAGCACAAAAACACCACCACACCAAAACAAAAACACCACCACACAAACGCCACCACAAGAACACCACCACACCACCGGTCACCACAAAAACACCACCACACCACCACACCACCAGAAAA
>DF245213.1:0-19654 GCA_000507305.1 Breviolum minutum Mf 1.05b.01 | reverse complement strand
GTTAACAACATACTTATTAAATCTTATTAAACTTATTTAAACCTATACATTTCATGACACAGTGCCGAAATGCTTTGTTGCTTCGTAGGGTATTTCTGTACGTATATTTCTGTTGCTTTTTGTTTTCCACGGTGGAAATGTCAAAGGCACACAGTTTGGAAATGAAGAAATGAAATGGCACCATCAACCCCCGCCACACAGAGATAATGCCGGTCACTATATGGCTCATGACACCCATGATCTTTCAAGATGCGTTCCCTTTTTCGGTGAAACTTTCGTAATTCACGACTACGTTGATGAAGAGACATTGTTGGAGGAATTGGCAGCATCCGCCGCTCGATGCAACTTACATTTCATAGCACAGTACCGTATCACAACTAGCACGAAGGATTGCAATGGCCGTCGACAGCAGTATAAAGCAACTAGCACACAAATTGGGACATAAATCTCTGGCTTTTCACGAACAGCATCAAAAGTGAGCGACAATGCCAATACGGTTGCCAGAGCCCAGGTTAATCCTCCCAAACTGCCCAAACAAATCAGCCCATAGAAGAAGCCAATGTTGCCGGCTGCTATGCAACGTCCAAACACTCCGCAGTGATGATCAAAGTGCATCACGCATCTCTGGCAAATGCTGCAGTGGTGTGGTCTTGCTTTCAAGCCGGCGTACTTGGACAAAAGCGGAGTCAAAAAACCGCCAGGCATTTTCTCTGGATGTCGCCAGACAAGACAACGCACACAAAAGCTGCTAGCTCCATCGACCACGTTCTCTGCGCATCTCTCTCCACGCAGAATCATATCCCCAACGTGTTCTGGCATTGGCAAACAAGTTTCCGTCGAGCGCTGAACAATTCCAGGATCGGCTAACATGAGCCCAATCAAACACAGCACTGCCAGAACTGCTTCAGCGTAGATGCATCCGCGGCACGTCCAAACAAATGTGAAAGAGAGCTCTTCGATGCAGGACACCGCATGGGTCGCACCAACCAAAAACGTGGTGATACTTAAAACCAATGCACAACCAAGCATTTCTTGCCGTCGCTGCACTTTGCGCAGCGGAGAGGGCAAAGGGGGAAGCTCATGCATGTTGAATTCTGGGGCATTACAAGCGCTTGCCATTCAAATCTGATGCAACGTCCAAGCCAGTGGCAGGTGCGCGCATGGCAGCAAGTTTCGTACCAAACACGGATCACTAGTTTGCAAAATGCGTGTGGCATGCGCTGCGAAAAACAAAGTCAAGGATCAATGTGAAAGGTATCATTTGCCAGACTTGAGTATGATTTTCAATCAGAGGCAGTTGATCATCAAACGGGCCATGTCATGTAATGTGGTGCTGGAAGTGCATGGAAGTGCTGTATTTTCTTCAACTTGGAGAAAGACGCTGTAGCCAAGACTCTGCCACAGTGCAACAAATCGAAAAAAGGGTCCCACATTTTTCTGTAGTTGAATCAGATGTTCACTGAATCCTCAGAGTGTCACATACTTGGAAAGCATGCAAAGCAGCGTACAAAGACAAAGCAGGTTTAAGGAAAGCAAGATTTTGCATGTCCCAAATCTTGCCTTGGAAACGTCATCTTGCTTTGGGGCTTTCGAAAGCCAGGCTTCCTTGCTGCGACAAGGCTTTTGAGTGGTGACTTGGAGGAGTCGAGCCGAATCGAGCCTGGGTTTCCAAGATGATCTTTGAAGAGTGAAGACCAGCCTCTGACACCGAGAAGTGGATGCACATCGACAAGGAAAAGTGCCATTCACGTTCCCTATTCCTGATTCTTTCCAATAGTCAAAAGTGGTCAATATTCCGCACTATATTCAGGAAGAAATTCCCCCCCAATAGATGCACAGCTTGAGTGGCCTCGCAACCATCCTCACCGTCTGTTCCATCTCGACAAAAGCCGCATGCATACCAGTGGCACAGGCCGCGCTCCTGCAAACACGTGGATGTGATGTGATGGGACGTTTTTTTGCCAGATTGACATGGTATCCAATGATTGCTTCATCCAGCCTCAGGAGAGACAGCTTCTTTGAAAGCCACCAAAACCTTTAGCATTGTCATGGCCTGTCCGCAGCCAAGCTCTGCAACCAATGCCATTGCTGCAATTGGCAATTCTCTTGCAGCTCAAGCCTTGGCAACGCCTTTCTTGGAACCTTTGACCGTGACATCAGCACCTGTGAAAGCCATCTGCCATCAGAATCTCATGACAACATCAATCCCTCAGCAACACAAGCCGACCACGCCTTTGGCAGTGTGTTCAACCACCACCTGAGTCGATGTCCTGGACAAAGACAATGCAGACATGACTCATGACCGAAAAATTTGCCTGTCGCAGAGTCCAGCACTTCACGACCTTCCACGACCCTTACGGTCATGATTTTGGCGTCGCAAGATCACACTCTCTGAACCACCAAGCTGACGAAAGTGGTGTGCAGCACGATCCGATGCTTCAGTATGATCTGTGCTTGATGGCCCATACCAGCGAAGGTTCACCATCATCCAAGACACGTTGAAAACATACCATTTCAAGTCGTTTGTTGTGTCACCAGAAAGGCCAGCACGATGAGCAAGTTGTTGAATATGCCGTGCGAATCTATCCCATGCTTGCTGGGCATCCAAGTTGCCAGCCCCATATTTTCTTTCATTGGCTGCTCCCCAAGCAGCAGCACACATGGCTTCCAGCAAGTCTGAAAATCCAGATTCTTGTGACGGCAAGACAGGGGGTATTGCATCCAGTGCCGTAGCCGCAGAACCACACTCATGCTCCCAACGAGACCAGCACCGGACGGTTTGCAGATCCGCCTGTCCCAACCAACGCTCGAGTGCTGCACCTTCAGCTGCTGCACGAGCCATTGAAGAAATCATTTGAACAGTGACACCCAGCTGGTCATCATGGCTGTGTTTTCGAAGTTTCCCAGCTTGAGCAGCTTCTGGACTGTCTACACCATCCATAGTTGTGCTTTCTTGCACGGATGATTTGCTTTCTACTCCACCAATCAACGAAACATTGGGCAGCTGTACAGAGCAAATAGCCCTTGGAGGGAGCTCTACCAGTAGCTCAAGACACCCTGCCGCCTCTTGCACCTCCACTTCACATGGCACGAACAATCGCCGCCGCTGAGGTTCAGTCAAAACGGCTTGGAGTCTTCGCCGTTCACTTCCACGACCTTTGGGAACAAAAGCTGGCAATCGAAGACGCTGTTTGCTGATCACATGGGTAGGATTCGTGATCACAGCAGCTATGGAATTCTCCTCTGGGGCAAAAGAAGCTGCTGCCCATGGTTCAGAACAATGGAGCATAACCATGCCACGTCTGATGAAACGAGTGAAATGAGCAAAGATGTAATACTTTGGATGCGGCAAATCGGCAGCGCGGGGTTCCTGTGAAGGTGCATCCCCAAAGTCTGCTTCAACAAGTCCCCAGCTTGAATGGTGTTCAACTGGCTGCCAATAGCACCAAGATGCTGGTTGTAAGTAGTGGAGATCTTCTAAAATGACTTGAGCCAAAGTAACACCACTGCTGTCGCCATTTCCATGTTCTGACACACACAGCGGAACTCCTGCGACCGTTGCGACTCTTCGAAGAGCAGAGCGAAAACCACGATGACGAGCTTCGAGCCAAGGCTCTAAGCCATCATAGGCGTGCACATTCAAACAGCAAACGTAACTTCCAACATCTGCTTTCCCAAGCTCTTGCCATGTTCGAATAGCTTGATCAGGTCGATTCTCATCACTTGCTGCGATTACTACATCACTTAGCCCTCTTTGATCTAATTCATCGCGGAGTTTCGCGATCACACGGGCTTGTTGCGATGAATTCACCTTGCATCCTTCCTGGTCGTGAGGAAACATCCACCAATCAGCTGATGGCTCATTGAAAGGAGCCACGGATCGAACTGGCACTCCCCAACCACTTCTTGCTTGCGAAGCGACTTCGCCCAAATAGTTGGCAAACTCATCAGGCTGTGCTAAGGAGCCACCAAAAGAACTACCACTGTTGCTCATCCACCACATCGGTGCATTTGCAAACAACTCAACCTGATCTACTCCTCTTTCAACAGCCAAATGCAAGAAGTTTCTTTGACCTTCATCTCTGGTCCAATCGAATTCACCTCCAGCCACCGGTTGGAAGCCCTCAATCAAAGCAAACCAGCCCCGTACTTTACTGCCACCATAGGGATGTCCTGTTTGCTCTTCAGGGCGTCCACATCCTCCCACATTGTAACGGGCAATGCTCAATCCAAGTCCAGGAACTGCTGATGGCATGTATGGCCCAGCAAAATGGGGCCATAGTCCCGACACAGGGACATCCCGTGTTGAGAACAACAAATCTGCCCAACTCTCAGCTTCTCTGGAAGAACCTAAAGCTTTACCAAGCCAAGAAAGGGAACATCCCCAACCCGACCATCTGGCTGGTGGATATCGAAGTAGAGCCTCTGCTTCTAAGCCAGGAGCCCCTATGGCGCCAGCCTGGTAGCCATGATGACTATGACCAACTCCCATCTCCGGTCGCCTAATGCAACCAATTAGTGTCTACGGTCTGCAAGATCTGCGAGGTGAGTTGTTTAGTTGTTTGTTGCATGTCCACAAACAATGGACGAGATGATGTGATATGATGTCCATATATGTCGATATATGTCAATATGCCATGTTCATCTTTGTGGGATTTGGATTTGGATCTGATCCTTTTTGTTAGCTACCCCTGTGTCGCTCGAGTCACTTCTTCCGTGCGTATTCTGGCATGTGGAGTCCAAATCCATAAACGAAAAGCTTGTATTCTAACCTTCATCCATATATGCCACTTGTTTTGGAGAGGACAAGTTGAGCAAGAGTGGCAATGCATCGCCATTCTGGACGCCTGTTCACAGCAAGCAGATGCATGTGCTGCCAGACTGACATACAAGTAGCAAGAGGTCGCACGAACTTGACTTTCAGAAAACCCCGCAAAGCGCTGGAGGCTATGGAGAAAAGCTGTCCTTTGTTCTATCTTGGCCGCAGGACCAGCCTTAGGAACGTGCACGATTGTTTTCAAAAGAGGACAACAAAGCAAACTGCTTTTCATGGTCATTCTACAAAAGCTGCATTAAATTGATTCTCTAAATTCCATTAGCTGAGGTTGCTACAGCGAGTTGCAAGGCTTGCTTCTTTGAGACCTTCCCATCATCAAGAGATATCAAAAGACGTTCGTTTGCTTCATTCATCTATAGTTGTCACTGTCCATCTACTTCTTTTTCCGGGGTCGGGCTCTCTGAAGCAATCAAGTACCTGTCTTACTCATGGTCCTGTCTCAAGTGGCCTGCACTGTCTCGCTCACGTTCACTTCCTCATCTGCCGCCATTTGGGCCTGGAGGGGACTTGGAACCTTTCCTACAAATCTTCCATGCAAGACCCATACCGTCGAATCAAAGAAGCCTTGCCTCCTCAAGGCTGGCACACAAGACATGCTTTCACAACGGATGTGTTTGCCATGACACCTACTTTGCATAAAAACAAAGGTTCTGCTGATGAGTCAAGATGTTCTAAGAGGCTAGACTCTTTGCTATGCCAGCTTTGCTACACCTGTTGGAGCTGAGAATTGGTTTGTGACTAAGCAGTCATGCTGCGGTGGATCTCTCATTGAATAAGTTTGCCTTCAGTTCACTAGACTTTCAAGCATCATATTGAACGTGTCTGGGTTCAACTGGAATGCTCACTGAATCTATGGACCCAATCTCTTCATATCCATTAAACTTTTTGAAGCTGGAAAACGGCCACGTAAACACGTAAACAGATACACGCGACAGCAGCCGATAACATGGAGCACCGCATCCAACAAACTTTCAACAAACGGTGGCTTGTCTTTTAGTGTCGCTTTTTGCTCTTTCAGGTCTCACCTGTCAACTGTCATCACGCCTTTGAGGCGGAATATGCATGTCCCCCAGGCTCAGCCGGATCCCAGTCGTCGACCCTGACCTGGACAGATTCTCAAGGCGTTTTGAAAGAAGTCGAGAGTCCACAGTCGTCCATCATGCGAGAACAGACCAAATTGATTACTTTAGCTAGAACCAAATAGGAAGTAGACCAACTTCAAGAAGCAAAAAGAAAAAAGACATGTGTAACATGTCCGCGATCTGAGAACGATGAAAAAACTGGCATGTGCTCCACACAAAATTCAAATTCCAGGAGGATGCCACATCGGCAAAACTAACTCTCTGCGTGAAGGGCAGTATGCAAACAAGTGTCGAGATGTTCTTCAACATGTTCAATTCATCTAGAAAAAAAATATTACTGCTTTTTCGAGAGAGCCCCCTTCCACAACTCACAATGACGTTTCCGTTCCCAGCTTTGCAATAACGAAATGACTACAGGTGCCTTCGAACGCAGTGAACTGGGCGCTTCCTGATGCAATCTCCCCATCTTCAAATTGACGAAGGAAAAGACGGAAGCCAGTCCTCGTCCGCCAAGCAGGCTAGAATTTTCCGTTGGAGCTTCACCTGCCACCAGCAGACCAAGTAAAGGAGTTCTATACCAAAAAAAAAGATCAAAAATAAGGCATCTACAATCTATATCTCCACTTTTCAAAAGAATCACTTCAGCCTTGTGTGAATCGAAGGTTTCCATTTCCTGGACCAGGCAGTTGTTCGGCTTCGCCGCCTCACAAAAGCTACCCTGGGACCTGGTCTGGTAATTTGGGTTTTGTTGGCATCTAAGATGTCTCCAGAAAGATAAGCATGATATCATGATAAGCTCAAGACCTGCCATCCAGTCTCGATAGATCCACCTGAGTCTAAAACGGTATAGCACAGTCGCAGGAAAAGCTGAACGCGCTAAGTCCCAAAATCCAACCAACAACCAAGCAGAAATGTGGCTGTTTGGAAAATTTCTACTGTTCAAAGGCATTTTTGAGCATGACACCATGCCATAGGAACTCCCAGCAATGTTGTCACAGGAATCGACAAAGCAATGCCATTCTCTATGTTGTACCTCAAACACACAAGACTTTTGCACTGAATTTCCAAAGAGTACTGTGCTGGCTTCACTTTCTGGCATAAGTGCCCCGACTGTTGTGAGAGTTTTGCAGAGAAAAGCGGCATGTGGGACTTCACCTTCAGAAGGTTGAAGACTTGAAGACAAGACATGGATTCATATTGATTCATGTGGATTCAAGGGATTCCTTCGTCCAAAGCCACCAAAATTTAAAAGCAAGCTGCCAGTAGGTCTATCAGTTTGACCAGGTCGAAGGAGCCTCGAGCACGTAAAACATGACGAATGGTTTTTCTGGAAGCTGCACGCCTTGACCATACGTAATGATTGATGAATTATGATTTATAATCGTAGTTCTGTCGGACCCTATCTGCAATTCTTTAATGTGGCAAGTTGCTGTCTCCAAATCCAACAATCCAGTACTTGAGAACTCCTAATGGTCAAAAGCAATTGGGTTCTAGCCGGACTGTTTGCTTCTCAGCTGCCGTTGATCAAGCACATCAGACCCCAATAGCAGAGGAGCTGCACATTGAAATCCTCAATGCAATTGACTACATGATGTCATTGGATTTCATGTCTCTAGCTGGTGCTTTGTCCAAAGTGAGCTGAGTCTTGCAAGTAGTCTTACGACGAAGCTGATACAGTCTTTCCGTGAATTCAAAACAGCTCTTCACCACGTTTGCTTGTATCAATGAGCAGTTTAAGGTATCCTCTCGTATCGCGCAAAAGCCAACCGCTATCATGATGGCCTGACGTCTCCATCCATTGACGTGGCAAAAGGCATATTGAATCAAAAACCTTCATACTGAAGTGAGAGGCTCGTGACTTTGATTTGACTACAGTAGCTTTTGACAGGTTTTCATTTCATCGTAGTTCATCCTTTGCATCTCTGCATGCTTCTTTGTGCTTCAAATCCAACAAACAAAATGCAATGAGTTTGACAGCTGAGTTGGCATCCATCAGGAATCCTCCCATGATGTCCAAGAATACAACCTGCATCTACAGTGATTGCGCCGAAGCATGATAGACCACCCCACCAGACCGCAACGCCATACTATCCAACCGAAAAGACGCAAAAACACAATGGACTCAAGGCCAAGACCATCCTGGCCAAACAGCACATACCTCACCGCAAGACAAAAACTCGGAGTTGCTTTTTTCATTTCGCCATCTGCCTATGCTGGACCTTTTGGCGGAGCAAATAAGAAAGGCACTTTGCAGTATCAGAACGCATTGAACCCAAGGCCGCCTCCACACAAAACCATGATTTGTCACAACCAGTGGAAGTCAAACCAACAAGTCTTCTATGAACGTTTAGAAGTTCGGAAGATTCTCTGAAAAAGTCAGAACCAGCCTGGATAGTGCATATGGAGTTGGCGGCCCACCCCTTGGCAAATCTGAGAGTTTTGCACTTTGGCCAGCGAGAGGTGTTGCTGAGAACTGCACATGGGGCCCATCGCTGGCATTGGAATTATCATCGCTGATAAATCTCTCGAAAATTGAGACGGAACAGCCGTTGGGGGTGGGATGGACAGAGCATGGCTGCTAGCATAATCAATGCGAATATTGTATTGTGCCGTCGCAGTGGTATGCTGCTTCTGTCTTCATTGCAAATGAAGAATCCAACCCCCGTTTGTGGCAGAAAGGCCTTGAACCAGAACTGCAAGCACAGCTCGGCTCAACGTCATCCAATCTTCAGATGCTGAAGGTAAGACTATGTAAGCAACCTTAAAGCTACTGTGATTTGAATACCCAGGACACAGGTCAAACAGCTCCACACAAACCAATGCTAGCGCTTCCAAAAAACGTCAGGACTTTTTTCTGAGGCTTCTCGCTTCCAAATCGATCATTGCACTGCGGCCCTCCACAAGTTTCAGATGACACACAGCGATCATTATCTTCTCCCGGTTCAAAGCAGGAGCCCTGGCAGTCCTGTCTACTTGTTTTTAAGAAAAGAGTAACCTTTCAAGCACAACAAAAGGATTTGCATGCATTTGCGGTTTACTGCTTGCTCATGGTCAATGGAGATTATGAGGTCTTTGCGCTACTGTGTCACTGCGCAATGTAAACGATGGAAACATCCTTGTCCACACGAAGGCTCCTCAAGCTTCAGATCCACGTCGATTTCAGATTGACGATCTCTCTCAAAGTCCACCAAATTCAACAGCAAGTCTTCCTTGGGGGACAAAAGGCCATGAGGCATCCATGAAGCTAAGAAGCTAAGTAGCTATGCACGTCGTGGAGTGTACACCTTCACCTCATGACCAAGGCTTAGTCAAGTATCTGTTGTGCCCAGGTGAAAAGGCCGCCCATCGCACCCAGGCTTTGTGTCCATCCAGAGTTCGGATGCCTCCAAAGTCATACCATCTCATACCATATCGCATACCATAGGACCATGATGGACCATGTGCCATACTACGATGCGATATCGTCTGGCAACTTGCCAACTCAGACTCGTCACTGATTCAAACATCTCACGACACGCAACATCTCTGGTGCAAGGCACATTCCCCGTTGTCAGCCCGCCAGACCTCAGTCACTTAAAAGTCTCAGCGCAAACAATACCTGTGAATACTTAAGAAAATTTTCAGCCTGAGGACACAGACTCTGGCAGTCCCATCTTTTGAAGCGGTGACAATCTCAGCTTGAACCAATGCAATTTTGGCAATCTCATCCAGAACTGAATTTTGAAACTTGAACGACTTCACGCGGCTCTGAGGGCGAGGCCAATCCACCATCAATGGAGAATGCAGCCATGCGGAGCCTAAATCGTGGAAAATTTCATTTGCAAAAATGTTCATCTCGTTCAACTTCTCGTTCCTGCAGCTGTTGCTGCATGCCAGATCTTGTTTGCTGAAGCTTTGAATTGTCAAGTGGAGGGTAGGAATCCAGCCAATCCTCGTGGCCAGACAGCGTCAACAAGGGCTTGCCTAAGGATCCAAGGGATTAACTTATTACAAGCAATTATCAAGAGCACACGCAAAGCATTGAAAAGCTAAAAGCCCCGTCCTGTCACAGCACTCCAGGTCTTTGCCTGCAACAATGGATTGCAAAGTTTGTTCGAGTTGAAACACGAAAGTTGGATTGCCAAAATCCCTGTTTGGCTCGTCTTTGAAGCGTCAGGTCTTTCGTGCAAAATCATATCCAGGGTGGAGGTATACAATACAAAGGTTCAGAGTCTTGGCCTTACCATCACCCGAAGCTGTGACTACCTTAGCGGAACACAGCATCACAACACCATAGGAGGAAAGCACTTAGTCTAGACGCTGCTACAAAAGATTAATTAGGAGGCATCTTAAATGCTGCACAGCAAAACAAACCTAAAGCTGTGGCTTTGAGGCTATCAGGTGAGAAAGCAGCACAGCGTAGCCAATCCGTGTGGCCTCAAATCACGTAAAAAGGCGCACCGGTCATCAACGGTCCAAAGTCATTTCATATCGCAATCAACTCTCGCACCTGTTATGACTATCTTGTCCTTCCCCGTCCGAAGGTCAGCAATCCTTCTTGCACGAAAGCATGAACATTCAACAAGTCAATGACCCGACATAATAAATTGCACAAAACCCGTCCTGGCAGACCCATCCATCGAAGCAGTAAGCAATTGGGCACCATCGTGAGAGAACTGGACACTGAAGACCTCAATGCACAAACGAGAAGAAATTACACCAAATCATACATCAAGCCAATTCATCAGCCCGTTGTCCATATCTGATTTCATGGGAATCCTAGCTACGTAAGCTACGCCCACCAAAATTTACTGAACGGCCCGCAAACCGGGGTAGCGTTTTATTGTTTTTTAAACATCACTGCTTGTATGCTATCCATGGACATGCTGCGTTTTCCAATGACGCACTTGTAGGATGGTATGGTTTCTGGCCGCATGGCTATTGGGAGTTGCAAAAAATTATTGTTTCACCACAACAAGAGCTTAATTCTATCTTTTGACCCTCTAAATCCGTCACGTTTTTTGAGGGTTCTCTACAGACAAAATGAAACTCTCGTTTTGGTAAAACAAGAAAGCTTTGTTAAGCGAAAATAGGAGATTTCTATCATTGAATATCCATTCAACGCTTATTCTTGCCTACAGCCCGAAAACCGGGGCAGCGTTTTGCACGTTTTTGGACATGGGAACGTTGGGGTGGGATGGGGTGGGGATGTTCACGTTCCTTGAACTTCCACACATGGTCGATGGCATTTTATACGCACGTCACTCGCGCTGTTACACATGGTGGATGCTTCGGAAAGGATTGGGTTGGGGTGGGGTGGGGATGTGCAAGTTCCTTGAACGAAATCCAAATTTACTGTACTGATCACATGTTATCCTGTCTTCCAACACATCTCTCGGTTCTGGAAACAATTACATCTTCTCAAACTGAAATGATATGTTTTCTGGCCGCACTGCTTTTCGGAGTTACAATAATCATCAATGGATTCAGTCAAACAAAGCAAAAGGTGGGCCCAGCTACCTTCTTTTCATGGCTGGAGATCTTCTGAGCCTATCAACTCGCGTGCATCATGCATCAAAAAACATTTCATGTCACAGAACCAGGCACCTGTTGAAGAGTTGCAGCATCCCAAATAATCACCTGGAACGTGGAAACTCAAGTTGCAGTGTTTGGTGACAGTATCACAGCTTCCTCCAGCCTCATGGTCATCAGTTGCAGTTGCAATCATCTTCCCATCTGGCGAATAAACTGCACTGTGTATTGTGCGATCGAACCTTGGCAAGCACATCAATGCTCCCAGTGCCTCCTTCATCTGAGCTACCCAAACCCATTTTTGACGCTAAGCTCCCGTCTTTACTAGGGTCTTCTCGCAGTCACCAGTCCTGGACCAATTCTAAACTGCAGTACTGGTATGTCATGAGCTGTTGCAGTCTACAGGCTCCCATTGATTGTGCTTCCACATATCAGTTTTGCTGCGGAGAGTCGTTGTATCCCAAATCTTCACTGTTCGATCATGAGACGCTGTTAGCAAATTGCAGCCTCAGTCTTTCAATGAAGAAAAGTTTTTCAAAGAAGAACCCACGTTTGTGGGGCAATGATGTATCAAGCTGCTAAGATCTCCGCCATCTGGGGAAAAAACAGCTGTGTAAACAGGACCTGAATGGCCCACCTCATTAAAATAAAAACAACCATACAATTTTTTCAAGAAAAGCCTCCGGTAAAGCAACACGCCAAAGCAGCACAGCGGCTTCAATTCTTAGGTGGTGACGCAAGTTGCCATGCACTGCCCGCTGTCACAGTGCCACATTTTGGCACTCTTGTCCTAGAGTCTACATCTTCTACCAGCTAATCAAACATAGCACAAGAATTCCCCAGCAAACATAGCAAGCACTTTGCGAAAGCTTCTACCAAATTGAGGCAGTTGTCCGTTGATGCTGTTGCAAGCATTTCGCCATCAGGCGAAAAGGCTACACACATCACCTGTCTGGCGAGCATGACGGTGATTCATGACAACATTGCTTGGAATGCAGAAAAAGTGGACCTTGAGAGATAGGTAGGCTTTCAGTGCTTTCCATATCAGTGACAAAAGGCAAGCAAAGCCTCGCCTGGTCCTCGTGCCCAATGAAGGACATGAGACATTCGCCAGTAGCAATGTTCCAAATCCGAGCTGTGTGGTCAATGGATGCCGTCGCAACCTGCAACGCACTTGGAACCTCTTCGAATGAATGGGATCTGAACCTCATGTACTATCATGTACTCTGTAAAATGCATATCATCTCTTTGCATCAATGCACTTAGCTGTCAAAAGATTTACACTGGAGATCGGCCTTGCCGCTGCTTGCAAGGCCAACTGTTCCTCGCACAACCTCCCATGCTCAAAACTTGGAAGCATTTCCATCGTTTGATTGCATGAAAATGCCTTGGGTTCAACCCCTGCCTGGAGTGTGCTTTGAGCTAGATTTCTCAAAAGATCAAAGTTGCCAGATGCAACGACGTCCTGTGCGCAAGAAGGGCTTAAAACTGATTGAAACCTTTTAATGGCTTCGGAGATTCTGTTTACATTTACTTGCAGGCCTGTGGAACTATCCAACTTCCACCAACTGCTACAACCTTGCGGACATCGACACGTCTTGAAGACTTTCAACAAGTTGTGATATGCAAATCAACTAAAAGCCCTTCCAATCAGGCCTGATTCAAAGCGAGATAGTCCTTGCTGCAAACAGTTTTTCGGGAAGGTTTCGAGCCTAGACCTGAAATTGTCATGTTGTGGTCTATGGTATTATTATGATATATATATATATATATCATATACATATATATATATATACATATGTNTATCTGAATTTGTCGTTGTGTGACAAAAAAAATCACTCCTGCAAATTCTTCTCAGTCACTCCACCAGTGGGGTAGAAAGTCAGATGAGGATACGGGGCAGAGATTGCCTGGCAAGACACTGGAAGTGGAAGACCTACTTTGGTTCTCAAAGGTTGAAAATCCGAAAACCCTACCTTCAGACCTGCTGCACCTCCATTGGCCTTGCAGGGAGTATTCACACCACAGACTACTCAAAGCAAAGAAACCCGAGACGGGGAGGATGACCACGACACCACTACCACCACCACCACCACCACCACCACCACCACCACCACCACCACCACCACCACCACAGGATAGTGGTCCGTCTAAAGAAAGTCAATTGGACACCAAATTGATCATCCATTACCCAGAAGCATCCGAAGTTCCGCAGGTCCACAGATGTGTATTCATGAGATTCATGAGCAGTCTCCTGAAGCCATTACATTCAAGTCCAGTCAAGTAGTTCACCTTGTCTGGCTCTTCAGACTGACAACATGCCTCTAAAATCAATTTCATTGGATCAAAAGAACTTACTCAGGAAGAATAGGAAGACTGGAGATGCTTTGATGTTTGCAGCAGGAAAAAATTGAGGTGAACACCTAACCGGGAAAAACGAAAGGAAACGAACCTGACCATAAACAAACAGATCCAGCCGGAACTCATTTGGTGGCTGCAGCGTTCGTGCTGAAAATACTGTCCATAGGACCGTCAACACAAAACACGACATGTCAACTTCAGAAGGATAGCTTGCCAAGGACAGTGCGAGCCTCCGCTGGAAAGAATTTCAGCATTGTGAGACCCCGCCTGTAGCACAAGAAACAAACAAACAAATTGTCAAAGCGCTCTGATTCCCTCAATGGCTGCCTGCTTGCAAGCTCCACTTCGGATGGGGTCACTACTCCAGGTATGACCTTCGAAGAAGTCAATTCTTTGTTTCTGCAAGTCTGGATTGAACAAGTTGAATGTGATGCTTTCATGCGCACAAATGCTCCGAGTCCAATCTGAGTTGGTCGCAGGGATTGCGTGATCCAAGCACCAGTCTACTACCTCCATATTCAATCCCAAGGTCACAATGAACTTGGCACCTGCCCGGACAGCCTCCAGTGAATCCAAGGAGAAAAAACGGCAATGAAAAAGCACTTGTAGACTCAGTAGACATGGCTACAACGACTGCGGCCCTGGCCGCAGCAGCTTGTTGGGCAGTCAGAACAGTCCCAGCTCCTCCGCAAATCAGAATGCTTTCGGGATTATGATTATGTCTTGGCCACATGCAAAAGGCGTCAAACTTTCGGCAATTTGCTGATGGCTCCCACAAGTGCACGGGTTTTGCTCATCATTCGAAGAAGAGATTCATGAGCGGATGATCGAAAAACAACCTGGCACCACCATTGGACCCTGATTTTTTTACCAAAAGTCTGGTAGAAAATGCAACTGTTCTAACATGTAAACCTCAACTCTGGCCTCGATCACAAAAAAACCTCCATCGATTAGAGCATCAGCGAGAGCATCTGCCTGAAATCCAACAGACTGTCTGTCAGTCGATCACCACAAATTGGAACAACTTCAATCTCATGTTCCTGCCTTTTCACCACCTTCCAACCCAAGAACCTCACAAGAACAAACTATGGCCATGGCCCCGCTTTCTCAACTGCCCTCAGGCTCTTGCTGGAACCACTCTCACTTTGCGCAATTGTTCCTGCAGTTCCAACTCTGCCTTCAGAAATGCCTCCCGCAACGCACTGAATGAAATCTTTGAAAACGTGGCAAAAATGTTTGCTGTAGCTGCGTAGCTGCTGAAAATAAAGCCACAGATTGGTCATGACTCCAACTTGCCACCTGCCTGGCTCTTGCACCTCGCCCTCCTCGAAAAAGAAAGGACAGCAGCAGCTGCAGCAGCACCTGAATTTTCAAAATAATGGCGAAACGGCATGCTATGGAGAGTTCTCTTCTAATTTTTGCCTGATCAACGTTGGATTCCATTGTTTGCAATAAGGATCTAGCCAGTCAATGCCCCAATAGTGGCAGCAGCCAAGAAGGTCTGCAAAGAGCAACCATGTTGTAAACTTCGATGGTTGGTTTATAAACTCACAAAAAATTTCGAACACATTCCCAGCTTGACATTTCCATGCCTTGCCCTTTTCAGACATGGCTCATCTGCCGGGTAAATTTTCGCGGCCCCCCCCATTGAATCATGGTTATAAAGTTTTGGTCTGATGACCGTAGTACCACATATAGGTCAGTGTGAATTAATAAATCCCACAAATCGGTTGCAGAACCAAATGTTTTTGTATTGAAGCGACAGGACCATTTTTCCCTAAACAAGTTCCATACAACATCGGCGTGTCCCATTCAACACAACTTGGAGTACCGAGCAAATACCAGAATTTGTGTTAATCCAATGATTTTGGTGTTTTCATGACAAATTGTTGTTTCTCAATGGTTTGGGCAAACTCAACGCTGAAAGGTATGATTTCTCAAAACACTTCCAATGTCACACAGCAATGCGAAACATAATCCAACCACGTGATTTGCAGAAAATTGTTTTAAAAAAAAAGTGCAGAGTGAAATACAATCATTGCATTGAAAAGAATCGCCCGTGAAGACACCCCATTGTGCGTCCATTTGTCCAATGTAGAACGAAAAATCTGGGCGCCGTAGACTGTTTTGTGAGCGGTTTTGTGAAACGTATGAAAACTTGCGTCTAATCCAACTTCTCGATACCTTTACTCGATTCAAAACGACTAGGTCGCAAACAAAATCATTTCTGACCAGCCCTAAACATAAAAAACAAAGCTCTCAAGAGTTCTCCACAAAATTTTTTCAAACCCCTTTTTGTCACCTCCACTGGACAGTTTACGCTCCAAGTCTTTGGTCCATGAACACACCAAATACAAAATAAAATTTGCAGACTTACATCGGCCATCAATGAAACACCCAAAAACAAGCCAATAACACACTACAAAGCTGTTTTTAGAAAAATCCTTCAAATCGAAGCACTGAATTTCGATGAAAATAACAATTATACCAGCATAGACCCCAGATAGCAAAAAACAATTTTTGTATTATCAATGTAGAGAACAGTGTAACGTCTGCAAGAAGCTCAAGGCAATTTTTCTAACTCTTTTTTCTGGATGCCATTGCTGTGTAGGGTGCCATGGCCACCCAGCAATGGCAGCACGTCCACTCCCCCAAAGTTGGTCGTCACCCTACCTCCCAACCATAGCACACCACAATGGCACCCTACGATGGCACCCAGCAATGGCAGCACGTCCACTCCCCCAAAGTTGCTACAATGGCACCCTAGGCACCAATGGCACCGCGTCCACTCTCCCAAAGTTGGTCGTCAGGCTGATGGGACCCAGCAATGGCAACACGTCCACTGCACCCTGCAATGGTACCCTCATACCACGTCCAATCCGCCAAAGTGGTTCGTCGCCCTCCCCCCCTATTGGAAGTAAGAACCCCTATAGCTATCGCTATCTGGGGAACAAACAACCTCATTGTCTAAGAATCGCACACGTTTGCAAACAATGTTTTTACACCCTTTATTTCCATGTAGGTCTCTTGTTTTGAAAATCGACAGAACTTCGTTTGAGACGATATGGATGTGAGATGTGCAAATGTTTTGAAAACCGAAACAAGGACTGTTCTCTGTGAGTTTTACTCCAACAAAAAAAACGAAGAACATGCAAGTCGAAAAAAAATCAAACATTCCAGTACAACCTTTTCATTCCACCATTCGCCATTGTGCAACCGTGCAACCGGATGGTAAAACGAAAATGTTACACATTTTATTCCTGTTTTTGTCAAATCCGATTCCTGCCAATCTTCCAGATGACAAACCTAAAATTATCCACCATCCGGTGACAATTCTTTGCAACAACGTGTTTAGAATCATGCCGGTTTTTGCACGAAAGAACTCTTCCCAATTCTACACGGCAGGTGAGACGACCACCTTCAACAGACATGCCTTTTCCTATGCCTCAAACATATCTACTGTATGGTGCCATGAGTTTTCAAAGGCACCTGACTACAGCTCTGTTGTAAGCTCACTGACAGGTAGTGAGGACACTCAGGCAGTGTAAATCAGGCAGTGATGCCGTTTGCACCTGTGAAGGTTTGACCGATGTGTTGACATGCATCACACAGACACAATCATGCGTCAAAAGTTCAACGTTCTTTTTTTGGACTATTGCAGCGCTCATCATGACGATAGTGGCAGTCCTTGTACCTGATAGCTTGAAGTCATAGGCAGACTCAAGAGTCAACTACGGAAAGGTCTTGTAAGTACGAGAACAAGCAAACAAAAAACACCACAACAACAACAACAAGCCCCAAAAAAACACAAACAAAAAGCACCCAAACAAGAAGACAAACAAGACCAATCAAAGGGTGAGACAGTGAAACGCGCCCCGGCTCTCATTTTATCTTCAGCAGAATTCGCCCCAGCTCTCACTCCATCTTCAGCAGCAGGTAGCCAATGATACCATTGTATACTCAATAGACTACGGTGGGCAAGGAGGAGTCTCCGTGTCTTGCTTTCTTCTCTGGTTCCCCTACTGGGTCCTTTTTGATGAGGCCTCCAGTAACACAATGCAATCAACCTGCGAGAAGATACGATCAAGTACTTCTTCTTCGCTAGGAAAGACTAGTGCAGGGCCTTGCTGTCGTAGCCGCGCAATACGGTTCCATTCGGCAGTTCAAAGTTGCCAGACTTCATCAGTTTCATTCTTCCGCACTTCCTCCTTCATGTCATCACCAGGTTTGTTGGATCGATTGGTAAACAACCATTCTTCCCGCTTCTCAGCTGTATAATAGCCAGGACCCATGCCTCACTGTGGGTATATGGTGCCCCACATTTTTTTTTCCCTGCATTGCCGAGCGAGCACGGGGCATGGTCGGTCAACTCTCGAGGAATGCGAAAGCAAAAAAGGGTGAAACTGGAATTACTTGCAGGAGTCTTTCCACCGGCTTAGAAAGCAGAACAAAACCACAACCAAACAAACAACACCAACAAACAAACACAAAAACCAGAGAAGAGCCGGTGAAAATCCTCGCAAAAAGGGTGAAACGATTCGCGCCTCCAGGCCTCTCATCTCATCCCACCTTGTGGTGTGTCCACCTTGCCATCCATGTGAATGATCAGATGTCCGTCATGTCCACTTCTTCATCTCCCTGCTCAGGCGGGTCTCTCACATCAGGCAAGAGTCGTCGCTGTTTGGGCTGGTATGTATCAATCTCGGCGCGAGCATCCTCATCCTTGCCCCGGAATGCATGTATGAAGCTATTGATGTCCAGGACCAGCAGCACACGTTGGTGTTTGTAATACCACATCCACTGTTGATTTTGCTCCCACCTCGCCTCCCCTGTACAGTGGCAGTATCCAAAACCCAGGTGTCAACAGAGGTTCAGTGTCCGTGTCAAACAGGATCTTTGATTCATGATCCAATATACTACGCATCAGCCACGCAATGGTATCGGCCAGATACTCAGCCAGGATCAATGTCAAGTGCGTGGCTGTCTGGATTACCTTCCCATGGTGTGCATCAGGGACACTGTTGGTAGCCAGGATCTGAAAGCAGTAGCCGTCAAGGAGCCTGTCCACTAGCTCACCAAGCGGAATCGTCAATCGCGCCAATGGCCAACTGCGTGGCAAGTGAACCAATTCGCGTAACTTCGCCCTCCAATATGGTGCCTTCTGAATCAGTAGATGAGTTGTCAGAGGCCCCCGAGCATCCACTATCAGCACCTGATCCACTTTCCGCGCCATCATTCATGATCACATCAGCCCTGCTTTTCTCTGCAATTGTCCTTCGCTCAACAGGTATGCATCTTGGGGTGAGCGTGAATTTGCTTCCCTCCGAATGGTTGATATGAGTATCCTCTGCAATGTGACCCGCCGGGATGCCCAACGCCTGACATGCGGCTGTCCGCCAGGGTCGTTTTGGGTCCTAACTGAAGGCATCGAAAAATTGTTTAATTCCAAACCCAATCACCTTTCCATGCATCAACACACCCTCTGTCCGGATAGGCCAGAGAATGTAGCACGGCAGATCAGTGCCATCCATTGCATAGGCAAAGACATATCGCATCTGGTAGGTAGCCTGATCATGCTTCCATGGGATGGGAAGTGTTCCAGCATTGGGCAGCACACTCAACCACCTTCACTTTCAACAGCTGTTTGCTTACCCGCGTCGTAAGCCTCCTACACCGTTTCAGGTCCACTATAATGAGGTGTAGCCTTCGCACCCTGGGGGTGGTGTGATCGTCATCTGTGAGGAACTTCAGCCAAGACCAGAGGCGGATACACTCCATTCACCCCGTGAAATTTATCCACACTAAGATCCCTTGGAATCTAGAAAACCTAAACTCAACAAGAAACCCTCAAGTGAGATAAAAA
>DF245212.1:0-20187 GCA_000507305.1 Breviolum minutum Mf 1.05b.01 | reverse complement strand
AAGGCAGCTATCTTCAATAGTCAACATGAATGAAATTCAATTGTTTCATTTAGGAGGTTGGCCTTTTTTTTACATTTCAGCAAGTCTATTCGATCCTTTTAGACTCCAACCAATTCCATCTTCAATTCCTCATTTTTATGGGTGAAGTAGCTTGACCACCATATCCCGGGGGCAGTTTGACTGGCTCCAAGAAAGTTACAACACACCCTGGAGCACACCCCAGGCAATCCCCCTACCCAACTATGAAAGGATTCCCTTTACAACCTGTTGGTAAAGGTTTATTCCGGGGTGTGTTCCAGTAAGGTGTGTTGGTTCAACAACCTGTCCGACTGGGCGGGGCAACCGGCAACCCCCCGGGTCCACCTCCGTCCCATTGCAGCCGCTGGCTTTGACGCACTGACTGGGAAAGAGCTTCGATGCTTGGACCGCCACCGTTTCCGACAAGATCAGCCAGCATATTACCGACCGAACTTGGCATACCATGAGGGAAGGGCCGACACATATGGCGAACCAAAAAAATACGGCGAGGCAAAGACCCTGAATTTTGGAGATTTTTGGGCGGAATCTATCAGAATCTGTTGTATTAAATGTGGTGCTTGCAAAGTACGTATATATCCTTCTCACTGTAGCAAATGACTTTTCCTTTCCTGCACGAGAATTTATGAGACTTTACCTGACCATGTGTTCGTCTGACAGATGTGAGCTTGGAGTCTACATGCAGACTTTAAAAACTGAATTTCCGGTATGCCCCTTCTTTGATCAGCAATGCTGAACATGTTGAACAAATTCATGATTTGATATTCCTTGATGCAAAAATTTTGCTTGACAAATCCACATGCCATTGTTGTGAAATGTGCGTTTCCTGCACGGAAACCTTTGCAAAAAGCTTACTGTAATCTTTGGACCTCTAACAAAGTCATCATAGAGATCTGAAAGGATGCACCATTTCTGTTGGATACTCTATGCCTCCATAAATTTTGAGACATGAAAAATGGTCATTTCCCAATCACTCTGTGCCCGGTCCGTTTCACCTGAGAATCGGGAAGATTTCGGTGGTGACAGCGCCCAAAAGCAACTCAGATGTGGATCGAAAGGGCTAGACAGACACCAGTTGAGGATGAATGAATTTGGGAAAGGGGGGAATTGGGGTTACCCCAATAATGTGATTGTTAGGGGGGGTAGAGCATAGGAACATGGCACTTTGCATTCAATGATTAGACGTATTTTCTAATGATAGATGATTTGGAGGGTGTACCATTGCCAAGAAATCTAGTCAGATCATCTCTCCAGGCTTGTTGTTTAGAACCCAGAGCAACTGTGCTTCAACGCTTTTGAGAGTCCATGAGAAGTTGGGATTCATTGTTAACAAACTTGATATAGTCATATCTAGACACAATTGAATCACAGACCTTTCGAAAAAACCGTCCAAAAAAGCTCATTCAAGCTGGCCACCAGAACCTCAAAATGGCGTGGTGCAACAAAACCAGGGATGTGACACCTAAAACCAATGATTCCAGGTAGGTCCCCAAGGGTGCCTATCACATCTTCTATAGTAAACGCTATCTTTAATCTGAGTGAACCACTACAGGAAAAACGACCACAAACAAAAAATGGAAAAGCACCAAGAAACCAATCCTCACAGAAGTTATACTTCATTCAACTTCATTCCCTTACTTCCAATGGGCACATTATTCATACCAAAGGTTTAGCCTTCTGCTGCAACCCCAGGATCCGGACCCCCACAACCCCCAAACCCCCCCAAGTTTCCCCGACGCCCGCGGATAAATGTTGCAGTCGCGCTTCCAATTTCTCAGACCTGGAGGGGTGACTTCAACGTGTGAAATGTTGGAAAGGTTGAAGCATCTTCCAACCATCGATTTCCAGTAAACATTCGTGAGTTTTCAGGGATGTTATCACATTTTCTTCTATTCGGAAATTAATATCCACATATCTGGAATCCCCCCGAACCCCAACTCCTCCCCGGATGACCATCCTTCAGGTCCCCTGACGGTTGCCCTGCAGAAACCGCCATAGAGCCCAAGGCCATGGACTCGGAAAACAGCTAAGTTGAGAGGTTTGTCCCCTAAGAAAGGGACCATTTTATTAAAACTACACCCCGGAAGATCAACATGGAACATAATTCCCTGGAGGTTTGGTTCAGATCATTTTCCTTTCTTTTCATGGGTGATTTGTAGGTTCCATGTTAATCTTCCAGGGTGTAAAACTAGTTGGTGGTTGAACCAACCCCATCTGAAAAATATGCTCCCCAATTTTTGGCGTGAAACTAAAAAAGACTTGAGTTACCCACCACCTAGAAAAGGAAGGGGTCGTCTTCCAAGTATACAATTTTTTCAGGGGACATTCGTTAGTGTTTCGGGTGAATGAAAGGTGATATCACTTGAGATTGGATGAAAGCTTAGCGTTCATCCCAAAATTGAACACCTATTCACTAAAGAATCATGGATGTACGGTTGATGGACAAAATCCTGTACCACTTGGATGCCCGAAACTCGAAACTCTTAAGTAATGGTGCATCCAAACTGTGTGAAACCGGGCATCCTTTGGTGGTGCAGGAGCGTTTTTCCATCAAAAAAGTGTCTTTGCAGTTCACCCAGTTCAGGAGCTCCAAAAATCGGATCCGGCAGGGCCCCTGCCACGGAAATACCTTCTAGCAATCTGAGGTTTAGTATTGGAACGCCAGGATTACTAAGGAGATGATGTCTCCATGGAGACATCATGGACCTTGAATCATCAGGGACTAAAATTCCAATTGAAACAAACTTCTGGAATCCAAATTTAGGAATGCTTGGGGGTTAGGGGCAAATGATTTTCCCTTGTCATAGGTTCTAGCAAATCAATCATGAGCTTCCATATCTACCTTGAACATGCTTTCTCCCGTCATCCACAGCCTTCGCACCAAGGACCCCCAACAATAGCCGGCAGCGCCGTGATACCACAAATCTCTGGGAGAGTCGCCTCGAAATCGGCATCTTTGTGGTATAGCTTCAAGGGTTTCATGATGCATCCAAAAAAAAAAACATCATTGGTTTCAATTTCAAGAGAACCATCGAAGATCCACCATCATCACTACTCAAAAGCTCTAGCTCAACATTTTTTTAAAACATGAATGGTCCACTCCTGTGTTAGTTCCACTTCCTCTTTTTTTTCAATTTGAAAATCGCTTCCACCTCCGTCATGGTTTGGAAAAAAGGCGGCGCCGCACTATACCATGGCGAGTTGAAATCGCTGAGGATCCCCCCTCCAAGGGATGAGGTTTCAAGGGAAAACCAAAGAGACATTGGTTATGATTGATCCCCAAGTGGTTGGATAATTAGATATGAGTTTTTGTTTGTGAAGTATGACTGGAAAAGGTGAAGAGAACTGTTGAATTTCAGCAGTTTTCTATGAAATTGACGATCTGAATGATGTGTCTGTGTGGCTCACCTCCAGCTGATTTCTCACAATTTCAAACGACATGTTTGTATGAAAAAAGGATCTTGGGTCATCCAAGGAAGGGTCATCCAAGCCGTTGGGTTCCTTGAGAGGTTGGTACCTCCATTTGATTCTTTAAAAGCTGTAGCTTTGACATGTTTCCCGCTAAAAAAAACCTGATACCCAAAGCCATCATGTCATCTTTTCACAGAATGCTCAAGAATCATGGCCTCGAAAAATCCTGGAGCCGAGAGAGTTCAAACCCAAATTTAAGCACTCGCGACTTGGCTTGTCTTGTGGAAGTCCCTTATTTCAGTTCCTAGCAGCTGGTGCAAGTACATGTGCAAGTATACAGGAAGAAAACTTGTTCACTGCGTCATGAGTTGTTCCAACCTCGCGACCTTACAAAAAAGAAACAGCAATTGGCACTTGCCAGTAGTATTCCACAAATAGGCTAAGGAAACGTTATATAATTCATGAAAACTACCCTAGAATGGCCCTAAAATAGCCATGAGCGCCTCAAAAATCGTACGCCGTATGTCAATCTTGCTGCAAGGAACATATGCAACCACCTTTGGTTTTTTCGAAGCGCCCCGTGTTTTTTGAGATCGCAGATATGTGCAACTTCGCCAAAAGCCTTGCAGCGGCCGGTGAAGACATGACTAGTGGATGTGTTTCGAAGGAAATCCTCAAAGCTCATCCAAAAAAAGGCATTCCGGATACAACGCTTCTCCCAGCCTGTCATCAACGCAAAAATGTGCGGTCCTGACATGGAACCAAATCCCAACATCGATGAAAACTCTGTGGCCAATCTCTTGAAACAACGGATGGTACATAATCCTTATCCAAATGAAGGACCAACCGTGGTCGGCAAAAGAAACATTGAAAAAATCCAAGTCGGTCTTGTTGCGATGACTTTGATACCCAAGTGCTGGATCTCTCAAAAAGCGATAAAGGATGCTTCTTAAGACTTGGAAATGATGGACCAAGGATGGTTTGCATAGAATCCCACTGTCATTTTTCCGCCTTCACGGCTTAGGCAGAGCCACAATGGAACCGGTGAAGACTGGTGTTCACAAAAAATCAAATCCAGAATGTTGCCATCTTGATTCACTTGCCTTCACGCCCCGAGTGTCACCTCTTCAACTCTTGGTCCATGTGAAATTTTCGGCCCCCGAGGTCTGCCCGACCTCTCAGGAGGCGGACCCATCTTCCACCTGACCTGTCGAAATGTCAATGAACTTTGTTCCAAAATCACTAAAACCTTCTGATTAGTGGTGGCAATTTTGGGAAGCACAGGTCTATCCAAAACGCTGAATTGCGCATGGCACATCAATTTCGATGTGCACAACTTCGAAAAACTGGGGATAGATCTTTTATTACCGGGGTATCATAAAGGAGGAATGCCACTTTGTTGTCACAAAAAACCCTGATGGATTGCTCTTTTGGGAAGGGCTCTTGTTTTTGCACCTCTGCACGCGGCTTCTGTGGCTTGAAGTCTTCATTGACACCTTTCCGAACCTCTGATATAAGACCCGTCATCCCATAGAAAAAATGGCAGTTGAAACAACTGCCATCCAACAAGTCTGCACGTTTGGAATTTTTGTTGGTCACATCTTCGGTCACATCTTTGGAGGCTTCTGCGTCCAAGTGCTTGGGGCGTTTGGGAATCCTTGGGACCACAAGCTCCGGTTTCAAATATATAGTTGGTTTCCCAACTTTCTGAAGCAGTCGAGTTCGTGAAAAAACATCAGACCAAGGAATTTACACTCAATGGATATCCGTCAGAGCTCGACCAATTGCAGTTGCCTGGTGGGAACAAAGGTTTTGGACCTTCCTTCTATCGATCTCTTTTCCCAGATCATTCTTGCTGAGGTTTCCAGATATTCTATCATATTGTCACAGATATGACATTTTAGCATTCAAATGATTTCCCATTCATTTCTAATTGGAAACAGACGGCAAATAACTTCATCTTTCCTTCTTGCATGTCCTGGCTTCATTTTTGAGGCCTGGTTTGCTGGAAACACGCAAAAATTGATGACCAAACGCTGCAGAACCAAGAGCTCTTCAAGAATGGCATGGTAGATCCACATCAAGGCTGCGGAAAGTTAGCACAAGCATCAGAGACCAATGATCCCAACAACATGGGCAATGGATATGATGGTCGTCACACCCACTTCTACTGCCGAGGTAACTTCTGGGTCAAAGTCTAGAAGACTTAAATGGAAAGCTTCCAAAATACTCATGAAATCATGAAACACTTCGAGTATTCTTGGATAGCTTCTCTTTCCGTTTATCTTACATTTCCAATCTAGCAGGAAAAAACTTTCAGAAAGGTCAACAAATAGCACGGTTTGTTGTGGTTGGTTCCGAACGGTAAGACAGTCACTAAAGGGCTCCAGTCCGAGGGTCGGTCAGCCACAACAACTGCTGAAAGCCTCGCAAGCCTCGCTGAGAGGCTTAAGCACCCGGAAACAGAGAGAGATCTGGCTGGGAGCTTGGAGGGGTTCCAGGCCCATCTATATCCTTTCAAAGGTTCGAGAGAAAGAAAAAAACTCACAACAAAGAGTTTTTGCCAAACTTTCTTGTTTGTCGCAATTTTCGTGGAAAGATGGGCCTAGATTGAACTCATGCTTGGTGATACCCACCCATGAGTGGGTTTGACTGTGATTCATCCGAGGTAGGAAGTGACTTATCATTTGGGTGTGGCCCCTTCCCAGTAACAGCGACCACCAGGATTATCACATGTTTAGTGGGGATTCCAAAAAAAAAACCTTCATTTGCCACTGGCATCCTGGGAGGAATGCCAGACCCAACTCATCATACATGACTTGGGGCAGAAGCCTTGCTTGAAAAACTCATCCAAGTAACCAAAGTGAGGTGCCCAGACGGTGTTGCTCCAGCGCGCCAGCAGGTTGGTAAAAAAATACAGAATAGAAAAGTGAGAGATGCAACCATTTTTCCACAGAAGCCTGACGGCCAAAAGTAATTTGGTAGTTTAAACTTGGTGGTTTACTACTACTGTACTTTGGGATCTGCGTACATGAGAAACCAATAAAACCGCAACCTTCAGTACTATTGCAACATCATCCAAGCCGTAACCCCCCAAGGATTTCAGCTAAGAAACAAGCTTTGTTGGCATTAAGATAGTTGAGCATCGTAGTCAAATCACCCGTAATTCCAGGAGATACAACACATGTCGCAGTCTTGCTCAGCAAATTGGCATATTTCGAATTCCCACAGAAGGCCTCGTATTGGGGTCACATATCAGAATTGTTCACACGGAACAATTGAGAAACACAGGATTTGCCACAAGTCGTAGCTGTCATAGCTGGAGTGGCTCGAACGAACATGCGTGGATTGTTGCACAACATTGCCGGGTTCTTGTCAAGCTTCACCCCAACTCGCAGGAAATCCTCTTCTCTCATGTTGATGCATTTTGAAAGCTTCCACATGGCATAGTTAAAGCTGAGCTGGTCACGAGGCTGATCCCAACTGCAAAGAGGTTTCTTCCGCACTGACCGGCAGTAGTTTGCATGGCTTGCATTGATGGTCTCTGTCACATTGCTTTGAATAATTTTTGATTTGTACGCATTTCTCAATGCTGAACCTCTCTCGATGATATGGGCTTTTGGTTCTCACCACGACATTGGCAAGCTCTACCCTAACCCGCAGAAAGTCCTCTTCTCTCATGCATCAAGTTTGTATAGGCTACTAGTTAAAGCTGAGNCACATGGCATAGTTAAAGCTGAGCTGGTCACGAGGCTGGTCCCAACTGCAAAGAGGTTTCTTCTGCACTGACGGGCAGTAGTTTGCATGGCTTGCATTGAGGGTCTCTGTCACATTGCTTTGAATAATTCTTGATTTGTGGGCATTTATCGGTGCTGAACCTCTCTCGCTTTTTGCCATGATGCGGGTTGCGGGTTCTCTCCACGACATTGGCAAGCTCTACCCCAACCCGCAGGAAGTCCTCTTCTCTCATGTTGATGCATTTTGAAAGCTTCCACATGGCATAGTTAAAGCTGAGCTGGTCACGAGGCTGGTCCCAACGCAAGTATTCAGCCATCCAAGCACAACCCATCAGGCTGGATTCCACACGTTTCAAATCCCTGATATGCCAACACCCTTCAAACAAATATGGATAATAACTTGGAATGGTGGGAAAACCATCTGCATAGTAATGATGCATCTGCTGAACGCCTCCGTCGCCACTCAAAGCCATAAGACATGTTTTATATGCTTCTTGGTATGGTGTACATCGTTCAGGATGTTTCGGCGCGGCCCACACAGGCTGCGCGCCATTTGGACCAGGACTCATACTCTTGTTCACAAACTTCATGAACTGCCATTCGATCTGCGAACTGTTTCTTCCAAGGCTATCTTGAAGTACTTTCTCCCTGCGTCGATTCAATTGAAAGTTGCCATCCATGTACACCAGGATCTCTGCAGTTGTAAAGGCTCGATGAAGCAGCATCTTGAAAAGCCTTGAATTTCGAGCAGTGGTCTTCAGAGGCATCATCTGTCTTGGGATAGTGACCACATTCCACGCTCGAATCTTTGTGATACTTACATTGCATGATGGGCAAACGTCAATCGTTGCATTGCGATATTCCAGTGGGACTATCTTGTTGCTGCTGTTGGAGTCCAAGAAAAGAAACCAACAGATGCCATAGCTGGATGTATAACTGATCTCGCTTCCGTTAGAGTTCCATGCTTCTGGAATTCTAAACGGGAAGTCATCATAACCACCAAGAATAACATTTGCTACAACCGTCACGCACCTCTGCCCTTCATGAAATTTTGGATCGTCTAAGGGAGTCGGAAATGTAAAAAGGGGCACCACCTCTTTTTTACAAACATTCAGAAAATGGCTGTAGACTTCAGTCTGCGTCATCTCTGTCTTCTTCTCGGGACACAACTGTAGAGCTGGTGTTGGCAACGGCAAAGAGGTTTCTGCCACACTGACGGGTAGTAGTTTGCATGGCTTGCATTGAGGGTCTCTGTCACATTGATTTGAATAATTCCAGATTTGTACACATTTCTGAGTGCTGAACCTCTCTCGCTTTTTGCCATGATGCGGGTTGCGGGTTCTGTCCACGACATTGGCAAGCTTTACCCCAACCCGCAGGAAGTCCTCTTCTCTCATGTTGATGCATTTTGAAAGCTTCCACATGGCATAGTTAAAGCTGAGCTGGTCACGAGGCTGGTCCCAACGCAAGTATTCAGCCATCCAAGCACAACCCATCAGGCTGGATTCCACACGTTTCAAATCCCTGATATGCCAACACCCTTCAAACAAATATGGATAATAACTTGGAATGGTGGGAAAACCATCTGCATAGTAATGATGCATCTGCTGAACGCCTCCGTCGCCACTCAAAGCCATAACACATGTTTTCCATCCTTCTTGGTATGGTGTACATCGTTCAGGATGTTTCGGCGCGGCCCACACAGGCTGCGCGCCATTTGGACCAGGACTCATACTCTTGTTCACAAACTTCATGAACTGCCATTCGATCTGCGAACTGTTTCTTCCAAGGCTATCTTGAAGTACTTTCTCCCTGCGTCGATTCAATTGAAAGTTGCCATCCATGTACACCAGGATCTCTGCAGTTGTAAAGGCTCGATGAAGCAGCATCTTGAAAAGCCTTGAATTTCGAGCAGTGGTCTTCAGAGGCATCATCTGTCTTGGGATAGTGACCACATTCCACGCTCGAATCTTTGTGATACTTACATTGCATGATGGGCAAACGTCAATCGTTGCATTGCGATATTCCAGTGGGACTATCTTGTTGCTGCTGTTGGAGTCCAAGAAAAGAAACCAACAGATGCCATAGCTGGATGTATAACTGATCTCGCTTCCGTTAGAGTTCCATGCTTCTGGAATTCTAAACGGGAAGTCATCATAACCACCAAGAATAACATTTGCTACAACCGTCACGCACCTCTGCCCTTCATGAAATTTTGGATCGTCTAAGGGAGTCGGAAATGTAAAAAGGGGCACCACCTCTTTTTTACAAACATTCAGAAAATGGCTGTAGACTTCAGTCTGCGTCATCTCTGTCTTCTTCTCGGGACACAGCTCAAAAGCTGGCCGAAGCTGAGGTTTTGTTGGCTTCCGGGGAGCTGGTTGCGGCTCAGTTGGCGAACGAAAGCTTGTTGATTGATGGGATGATTGGTGGGATGGCTTGGGAGAATGGAAGTTTCTGGTCTGATCAATCTCCTGAGTGGTATTGGTGACGAAGGAAATGGCCCAAGTGCTGACAGTGCTGAACTTGTTCAGCTTCAGGTGGCGAGAGAACAACGGCGCAATTGAACATATCACCGCAGTTGAAAGGATGCAAATCCATTTGCATCTGTGGTTGGGTCGGGGCACGGCGTTGCAGGAAGAAAACATCGTGCCATCAAGGTTTGGACCTTCAAAAACAGCTGCGACTGACAATTGCGACATGTTGCGACAGGTCATAGCAAACCTCTGTGAATTTTGATGACTTGTACAACTTGTCTCTTTTCATCAGGCCTGTTGGGACAAATATCAACGTCCATTTACAATGAAGTCAAAAGTCAAGACTCCCAAGCAGCAAGATTTTGGAATCACAGCCGCAGCCTCCTCCAGCAAGGCTGCAATTCTGGCGGATTTGGTTCCTGCAAAATCCAGAAAAGCCGCAATTACCCCTCACATTGCACATGGTTTTATTTATGTGAATACTAATTACGTATATACAATATATATATATATATACAGTACAATATATGCATGTATAGTGTACATATCTACATGCTGAAGGGCATTTTTGGGATATGTTGCCGAAAGATCGAACCCGACTCCTAAACCTTTCTGGCAGCTGGATACCTGGGCTGGACACCTGGGGTGATTTAGAAAACATCCTCCACATCTTAAAACCCTACGCCAACATCAGAAGCGAATTTGCAGGGGAATTTTTTTCGTTGAGGCCATTTATGGAAAAAAATCCCACAAAAAAACAAATTGCTCAAATTTGGAAGAATAATTTCATCAACCTCGAGAAATCTTGAACTAGACACCGGAATTTTCAAGAAAATACCCCCTCGGACACGGACTCGACTTTTGGAATCTCTTTCCGATGTGTATATTTACATATATGTACATCATACATTGTCTGGTGTATATATATATATATTAACCAAGGTCCTTTCAGGATATTTTTCCTCAGGTTTTCTGATTCAAGCATCTTCAACCACTTGCTGCCAGAGAGGCCCAAGGCCAAAGTTTCACTCAATGAAGGGATGTCGCAATTTGCTTGGTGGAAAGATATGCCTAGATTGAACTCATGTTTGGTGATACCCACCCATGAGTGGGTTTGACTATGATTCATGCGAGGTAGGAAGTGACTTATCATTTGGCCGTGGCCCCCTCCAAGCCTCCAAGTAACAGTGACCACCCAGGGAATATCACAAAATTAGTAGCGGATTCTCAAAAAAAAACTTTCATTTGCCAGTGGCATCCACTACCAGACACTCCACATACACAATCCCCATGACACATCCGCTACTGTCAAGGACACTACCAGACCGCCCCAGCGGCCTCGGTGCGACCTTGGCACCTTCGGCCAGTTTGGACAAGTTCGGAAGGTCACCAACTTTGGTTTCTTGAAACTCTGATGTTGGCGATATATTGGAGGGAACTTGGAGCAGCACCAATCCAATCTTGGGGGTATCACCACTAGGTTTCAAGTTGAACTGAACTCCATCATTTCCTATTCTGGTTCAAACTTCTTACAAACCACAACACCCCAAAGAAACAAATGTTAGTTGGCCCTTGAGTGAGATCGATTCTTGATTGAAATGGTTTTCGTAACTTGGAGTTGAACCCGCGAAATCTAGCCTTGTGGTAAAATCACCTAGCCTAAGCCTTGTTCTTCCCGTTGTGACTAAAGCCCCCAAAAACCACCATGCTCCATCCCGTCTGCCCACACCACACCTGCCAAAGTTTGACTTTCTCTCGCCGCAAGCGATCTTGCCTGGCCATGGGCTTGCTTTTCTCCATCGACTTTTGGAGAAGTGTGCAACACGCTCCAGCACTTTTCGAACTAAGCCGAACCGAGGCTTTAAGCAACGGTTAAGGTCTGAGCCCAAAGCACGAAATCCACGGAGCTATCACATCTAGGACATGCCTGAAATACCACCTTCCGGCTCCACGTTGCATAAACAAATCAACAACTTCTTTGTGGCCCCTTTGAGCTGCCACACAAAGAGGAGTTTTGTTGTACTTGTCACAGGCCGCAACATCAGCTCCATGTCGAATGAGCAAATCAACAACTTCTTTGCGGCCCCTCATAGCTGCCGCATGAAGAGCGGTTCGGTAGGTAATGTCACGGGCCGAAAGATCAGCTTCACGTTGAATGAGCAAATCAACAACTTCTTTGTGGCTCCTCATAGCTGCCACATGAAGAGGGGTTCGGTGGGTAATGTCACTGGCCGAAAGATCAGCTCCACGTTGAATGAGCAAATCAACAACTTCTTTGTGGCCCCTCATAGCTGCCACATGAAGAGCGGTTCGGTAGGTAGTCTCACGGGCCGAAAGATCAGCTTCACGTTGAATGAGCAAATCAACAACTTCTTTGTGGCCCCTCATAGCTGCCACATGAAGGGGGGTTTGGTTGTCATTGTCATTGGCTGCAACATCAGCTCCACGTTGAATGAGCAAATCAACCACTTCTTTGTGGCCCTCCGCAGCTGCCACATGAAGAGGGGTTCGGTAGGTAATGTCACGGTCATGCCACTGCTCCACAGCCCGTGCCAGGTGCAAAATCCTCCGAGCACAGCAGGGGCTTGTAGCCAGGCCCTGTATCATCATGCCTGTGGCTTCATCCCAAATGGCCCGGAACAAGTCCACGGGATCACTGGGCAACTCACCAACATCTAAGTTGGCCTCAGTCTCAGTTGGCAAACCCAACTTTCGAAGGATACCCCTGGCAACGTCTTCCATACAACGCGCCAAATCTGTTTGATCTTCATAATCCCGCACACCCATTTCTTGGAAAGCTTCGTCGCAGATCCAACTGAAGTCATTTGTCACTGATTCCTTCACAGGTTCCATCACATTCTTCAAGCTTTGCTCAAAGATAGTTTTTCCTCGGTTTCCGAGTTCCCAACACCCTACTAAAAGCCAACACTTGCCACAAAAATGATGAACTAGGACACTGTCTCGTGGCTAGGAAACCTCCACAAGTCTCAGGTGAAGTTCATCATTTTCACCAGCTTCGAAAAGACAAAACAAAACTTCCACTTTTCTTGACCCAGCTTCCGGCCGAACTCACCAGTGACAAACGCGCCACCATCTGAAAAGAGCCACCATGCTCAAACCACTGCCACACTTCCTCATCGTGAAGCACTCCCAAGACACAACTTGTCTGCGCAGTGGACTCCATCGGATTCGCCGCCAGCGACATGCTGGGGGGAACGAGGTGAAAGGGTGCGGTGAAGGGGTGTCAAAATCTTTCAAATGCCAAGATTCACCAACAACAACCATATTTGAAAGTGGTCCTTTGGCACCGTGTATGACATGCACCAAATGAATGATTAGAAACACAACAACTATTGCGGTAGCATGCTGAACCGGCAACCATCCTTTTGAACCAGAATTCGTGCTTTGACCTGTTTGGGAAGATGTGATTCCTCTCCAAGGATCACTCCTTGAATCTCAAATGCCAAGGTGGACAATGACAATTGGCTAATCCAAGGTTTGTATGTGATTGGTATGTCCACGAGTCCACGAATCCATCACGTGGAGAAGGTTCCAAAATTCAACGATATGCCTCCACGTGCAAAAACGAAATCCAGTTCGAATTACTTCACTTCCAAACTTTTGAAAAGATCAGATGGACAAAATACATCAAAAAAACAAAGTTTTATTTGATGACAATCGTGTAAAAAAACACATCCATATGAAACTCTTTGGTAAAACCTTGGTAAAATTCTCAGCAGCCTAGTAGGGCCCGGTGTTGCCCAAGGAGCTGAGTGTCAGTGCTATGATGGTGATGTTTAAACGGATGCTTTGAAGGTGTTGATTTAAAAGTTGTAATTGTGCTAGCACCGGCCCGACGAGTTAGGTTGACCACGGCTGGGTTTCACATCCCCCCGAAAGGTCTCCACTCCTTGTTTTTATGTCGTCTGACCTATACAACTTAATGGGTTCAAAAGGACAAACCTTGGTGCATTTTTTTTCAGATCCCCGGAAACTTCTCCACAAAGCGACATGGCTTGGCCACGATAGTTTGGCATTTCGGCATTAGTTTGCATTGAAGGTGGGAGGTTCCGGTCGTTCTTATAGTGATCATGTCCCCTGGTTCATATCGCATCCCGAAACATCTTCACCATCACACCCTGCATGCCTCAGAAGACGTTGGTCCCACGGCAACTCCAAGGATATCTTTGGGCGGGTCCAAAGCTGACCCTGGTGTAAAGGTCTGAAAAAAATGGGGGTAAGTTATATAAATTCTTGGCAATTTTTTGGGGAAGCAACTTACAACTTCGAACTCCAAGAGTCTATGCATATGGACCTGGTCTGACAAATTTGTCAACTCCTGCTTGTTGCCATGTGCAGCTGGCTGCCACTTTGGGGGATAAGAACATGTCAGGCATGGGTGGAAACCCCTGAAACACGACCCCGAGAAGACAGGTTCAACGTCTTGAGACTGTTCTATGACAACTCAAGGACACGAAAGAAGCACATGTTTGAGCGAGCGGTCGATACTCATCCGCAACTCCAATCTACTTCAATGCCACAATCATACTAAGTTCTATCCCAATTTTCGTTCTGCAAGATACTGCAAGTATAAATATGTATGGTGGCCCATCCACTACAATATAATCATATCCCAACCTTGTCATACCTACACACAAACACCAGCAAGCCACCCACCGGAACACCACGCCTCAGCCACTACCTGAAGTCTCCACCTGTCTGAGCAACCTGCCCAAGTGGAAGAAGGCAAAGTGGAAACTTGCGGTGACTATACTTCCAACTATATACTTGGACCAGTGAGGAAAAAGCGTACTCATAAATTTACCTGGACTGGGTGACATCAGGTGCTCATCAACCCGTTGGCCCATCATGTCACCTCATGGGTTTTCCAACTCTGGAAGCCCATGTGACCCAAACCTCATCTCTCCCAATGGCCTGCGGCCTCCACATGACGCTGCCCCAGCATTTAAGGTGGATGATAAGCACCACCACCGGAACGACGAGGCCTGGGGCAAACGTGGAGGAGCTATGAAGGGTTGGAGGGTGAGGACAAAGATGACTTTCTATACCAAATGATCCGTTTTTACTGAAGACACTTCAGTTCGAGAACATAATCACACTTGAAAAATTAGTTGGTGACACCCCTGCAACAAATGATCTAGAAATACTGTTCGCTTGCTTCCAGATTCATTCCAATGACGTGCGTGAGATTTCTGAATTTAACGACTCCATTGAGGCGCAGGCAATGATGTGTCAAACTTGGACCTGAAATCAAGGAACAAACAGCTTCGCATGATTCTCCAAAAAGGCCATCTGAAGTATTCCTTTGAACAAAAAAATGATGGAACAAAAGGGACCTTGCATCAAAGAATGCACACCTGGATGAGGTGAAAAAAACGTCACTGGGGAACCCAGACCAATGTGGTCAGGGTATGCATGTCCAATCCATGGTTGCCTGAAGGTGACTTAGATGTTCTTTAGCAACTTTTCACAAAAGAACTCCGAAAATAAAAAATCAAAACAAAAAACGGTTCATGTGCATGTGCATATGAAGAGTGCGTCTTTATGTATTATCATCTACATAAAATAGATATCTTGACAACTTGACAACAAAAATGACAATCATAGATATGAATCTGAATTTAACATAGTACCATCTATTCCCTTGCTTTTCAATACTTCCACGGCCTTTGGCTCCAATGATTAACACACAACATGAACCGCGGCAAATATTCTACGAATTGCAACGCTTTTCCTGGAGTTGCAGATAACAATGAAACGATTTGATGTTTCTTCAGTCAGTCATTTCTGGAAGATGATTGGCATTTTTTCAACTGACGCTTTCATCTTCCAACCAGTGATACCATTGACCTTGCTTCAGTCTTAGTTGCGAATCCAGCTGCTTTGAGCTAAACAAGCTGTCAAACTGGAGAAATGCATTTGCAAAAGACATCAAATAAAAAAGGAGACCCCCTGACATCGAATTTCATAGAGGATGTTGATTGAACTTATAGTAGGAAATCCCAGAGGGAAAATAAAGATTCATCCTAAAAAACAAGTTTCGAAAAAAAGCTCCTCCGCTTGAAACTCCCAGCACACCTGTGTTCCCAGTTGCCACCACCCCCAGGTCCTGTGTTGGACCACAGGTGAAGCTGCCATTGAAAGGTGAAGTCATTTAGGATCACCTGCCAATTTTGAAAGGAACCCCACCAAGTTACTGCGACACAATGGAGTTCGCAATAGTGAGTGGGAATTATCTTCAAAAGAATTGGTGAAACAATGATGTCGCCCATTCTTGGCGACTTAGCTGTGTTCTTTGGCAATTTTTCACAAAACAACTCCAAAAAGTAAAAATCCCCCTAAAAATTCCACTTGTCTCGATCTTGCTTTGGTGACACGGCTACCAGGGGACTCTTCGTCCCAACGTCACCCAGTCCATCAGCCTCGCTGAGATGCCATGCACCTGCGTCATCTGCCATTTTCAAAATTCTGGGCATGTCCTATTTTTAGAACTCCATTGGAAACCTCATTTCACCCAACCAAAAATTTGACCCCTTCCAACAAAACGGAAGGACTTCTGAGGTCTTCGAATCGTTTCTCATCCTAGTCCCAGCTGTTTTATTTCGAAACAAAGACGTCCCCGTCGCACCGAGGTCATCTTCATCCCCGATCCCCCTAAAAATAACGCACATCGCCACCTCGTCCATGGACCACTGGCTGCACAAATTCAGCGATCTGTGGATTGGATGAGGTTCCAATGACCTTGCATGAATCTCTGATTGGTGAGGGAAGCCATCCGATGTGGTTGGGTAATTTCGGAAGGTCACCACTGTGGTTTCCAGAAACTCTGATGTTTGCGATAGATCGGAGGTAACTGGACCTGGAGCAACAATCCAATCTTATCACCACTAGTTTCGAAGTTAAACTCCATCATTTCCTAATTCCAGTTTCAGCTTCTTACAAACCACAACACCCAAAAAACCTAGCACCTCCGAACTGAAACTTGTCGAGTCATGCCCATGTAATGATTCCACCATCGTTTTACAAGATCCAGGCAGCAAACAAATGTTGGTTGGCCCTTGAGTGAGATCGATTCTTGATTGAAAACGGTCCAGTTTCGTAACTTGGAGTTGAACCCGCGAAATCTAGTCTTGTAGTAAAATCACCTAGCCTAAGCCTTGTTCTTCCCGTTGTGACTAAAGTGACTAAAGCCCCCAAAAACCACCATGCTCCATCCCCTCTGCCCACACCACACCTGCCAAAGTTTGACTTTCTCTCGCCGCAAGCGATCCGCCTGGCCACTGGGGTCAGGAACCAGTAGCTGACCAGTTTGCTTTGCTCCCTCAACTTTTGAAGAATTTGAAGACTTATGTCCAACATATCTCCTGGAACATGTATCCACATCAACTGCTACCAAGTTCGGTGGTCACAAGCCACGCTACCTCACTTTTTCCAACAAAGCCGAACCGACGCCAAAGCCAGGAGCCCAAAGAACGAAATCCACAAAGCTATGGCGGCTGGGTCATACCTGACATACCATCTTCCGGCTCCATGTTGAATGAGCAAATCAACAACTTCTTTGTGATCCCGTCTAGCTGCCGAAACATCAGCAGAATATTGAATGAGCAGATCAACAACTTCTTGGTGGCCACTCATAGCTGCCACATGAAGAGGGGTTCGGTTGTCATTGTCACGGGCCGAAACATCGGCTCCACGTTCAATGAGCAGATCAACAACTTCTTCGTGGCCACTCATAGCTGCCACATGAAGAGGGGTTCGGTTGTCATTGTCACGGGCCGAAACATCAGCAGAATATTGAATGAGCAAATCAACAACTTCGGTGTGGTCGGTGTAACCCTTGAGAGCTGCCACATGAAGAGGGGGTTCGGTTGTCACGGTCACGGGCCGAAACATCAGCTCCACGTTCAATGAGCAGATCAACAACTTCTTTGTGGCCACTCATAGCTGCCACATGAAGAGGGGTTCGGTTGTCATTGTCACGGGCCGAAACATCAGCTCCACGTCGAATGAGCAGATCAACAACTTCTTCGTGGCCACTCATAGCTGCCACATGAAGAGGGGTTCGGTTGTCATTGTCACGGGCCGAAACATCAGCAGAATATTGAATGAGCAAATCAACAACTTCGGTGTGGTCGGTGTAACCCTTGAGAGCTGCCACATGAAGAGGGGTTCGGTTGTCACGGTCACGGGCCGAAACATCAGCTCCACGTTCAATGAGCAGATCAACAACTTCTTTGTGGCCACTCATAGCTGCCACATGAAGAGGGGTTCGGTTGTCATTGTCACGGGCCGAAACATCAGCTCCACGTTCAATGAGCAGATCAACAACTTCTTTGTGGCCACTCATAGCTGCCACATGAAGAGGGGTTCGGTTGTCATTGTCACGGGCCGAAACATCAGCTCCACGTCGAATGAGCAGATCAACAACTTCTTCGTGGCCACTCATAGCTGCCACATGAAGAGGGGTTCGGTTGTCATTGTCACGGGCCGAAACATCAGCTCCACGTTCAATGAGCAGATCAACAGCTTCTTTGTGGCCATCTTCAGCTGCCACATGAAGAGGGGCTTTGTTGTCATTGTCACGGGCCGAAACATCAGCTCCATGATCGAGCAGAAATAAAACCGCTTCCCAATTGCATCGCCAAAAACTGACCGAGGAATGGAGCGGCGTTTTTCCACAAAAATCTTGGCAGTTGATGTTGGTGTCCGGTTTCAGGAGGGACCTTAAACCCGGCACATCCCCTTCCTGAGCTGCCAAGTGAAGCCGTGTACCTCCAATTTGATCATACATGCTGCTACTTATATGCAGCGTTGAGGGCAAACGACAGTCAAAGCAAATGGACCACTGACAAACGGAACATGAAAATGTTCGGGGTTGCGATGTGGGTAATATGACCTTCAAACATCTGTCACAAGTGTAACCCGGTTCACTCTGAAGAACCCTCCGGCAAGCAGGGCACAGGCCCTCACCAGCTTTTGCTGCACCTTCAATTTCCTTGACAATGGCCTGCTTTTCGCCCTCATCACGGAATAGCAAAGCACTTCCTTCGGAGGTTTCCTCCTCGATTGCATCAAGCTGCTCAATCCTCACTGCTGCTGAACCCGCGTTTCTGACAGAAGGCGCTGTCCAGGTTCCAACTGCTTCTTCAGTGACTTGGGTTGGGCGTTGCCTCGTCATTTCTGTAAAGGAACTCCCCGGCTCTGAGCCTGGAGCTACCCTCCGAAGTTGGTTGCTACCTGCAGCCTCATGCCACTGCTCCACAGCCCGTGCCAGGTGGAGGATCTTCCGAGCACAGAAAGGGCTTGCAGCCAGGCCACATATCATCATGCCTGTGGCTTCATCCCAAATGGCCCGGAATAAATCCACCGGATCACCGGGCAACCCACCAACATCTAGGTCTAAGTTGGCTTCGGTCTCAGTCGGCAAACCCAACTTTCGAAGGATGCCCCTGGCAACGTCTTCCATACAACGCGCCAAATCTGTTTGATCTTCATAAGCCCGCCCACGCATTTCTTGCAAAGCTTCCTCGTAGATCCAACTGAAGTCATTTGTCACTGATTCCTTCACCTCCTTCAAGCTTTGCTCAAAGATAGTTTTTCCTCGGTTTCCTAGTTCCAACAACCCTACTAAAGCTAAAACTGCCACAAATATGATGACCCAGGACACTGTCTGGTGGCTAGGAAACTTCCACACGTCTCAGATGGGGTTCATCATTTTCGCAAGTTTGGAAACAACAACAAAAATCGTCCACTTTTCTTGCCCCAGCTTCCGGCCCGACTCACCAATGACAAACACGCCACCATCTGAAAAGAGCTATCATGCTCAAACCACTGCCGCACTTTCTCATCGCGAAGCACCCCCGAGAGACAACCAGTGGACTCCATGAGATTGGCCGCCAGCGACACGCTGGGGGAATGAGTGAAAAACTTACAAGTGCCAGAATTCACCGACAACAACGATATTTGAAAGTGGTCATTCACTCCAACTTTAGCACCGTGTATGACGTGCACCGGATGAATGATTAGAAACACACAACTATTGAGGTAGCATCCTGAACCGGCAACCATCCTGAAGAACAAGAATCCGCCGACCCCTCGCTAAGGGGGAGCGCGCCTAGAAGTTTGGTCTCCAAGTTTCTTGGGTTGGCGGCTTGCACGCTTCCAGGTTTTTCGGTGCACAATGCTGGAGGGTTTTGCCTGGTTGCTTGCAGGCTTCCCGTCTTTCTGTTTCTTTTTAGTGGGTTCCAAAGGCAACGTTTCGGCAATTTTTCTGGCTGCAGTTTCGCAATGGCTTAGGGACAAAACCTGCTGGGGTTCTGCTTTTCGTTGTGCAAAGCATTTCTCAAGCATCTTTGCTGGGTTTAGACGTTTTGCTATCTTTCAGTAGTGCGTTTCGCAGGTGACGTTTCGAAAGTTTTTCTGGCTACGGTTTTGCATGGTTTAGGCACGAAACCTGCTGGGGTTCTGCTTTTTTGCATGCGCTCCCCAAAGACCTTTTTCTTGGG
>DF245211.1:0-28800 GCA_000507305.1 Breviolum minutum Mf 1.05b.01 | reverse complement strand
GTGCCTGCCATGCCGGCAGTAGGTGGTTTGGACCATTCGCAGGGCAAGTGGTTTGCTCCTGGTGAGGCACTGCCACCTGGCTATGTGATGACTGCACACCCTGAGGGCCACACTGCGCCTCAGGAGGGACATGCAATGTCAGAGATGGCCAGTGCGAGCTTTGTGATCCCTGCTAGCTCTGCTGCTGCAGCTGTCAAGACTGGCTCTGCCGTGAAGTCTAAGTCCAAGAAGAGCAAGAAGAAGAAAAGCTCCGGCTGCTGCTGAGATGGTTGACGTGTTCAAGAGCATACCCTCCTTTGTGACTATGCCTTGACATTGTGAGAATATTATTCATGAATGACTTGCAAAAGGATTCCTGATCCGTCTGGATGATTTAGTGTGATCTGATATGTAATAACCTTTCATCTTGAGACCACTGAGTCCATGAGAAAGAGCTTGAAAGGCGGAAAAAGTTGGTGTGCATCGGTCATTTCTATTTCTGCTTGGACTTCTGTTTTTTTGTAGCAGTGAGCTGGTACTGGCTTCCAGATGCTTCTAGTTGATTGTACCTAGACCTAGCCTTGAGGGTCTGTCTTAAATAGGCACTGCAACTAGCATTTTGCTTCTTGAAAGCAGGTGGAACACTGAACACTACAGAAACTTGATTGGGTATACATAGATTCTGTTGTGGCCTGGTATCTTTTTCACTAAGCCCACCCGCCAAAAGCTCTTGGGACGCAACCAAACTTTTTGCAGTTCATTCTTCCAAGATGACCTCGCCTTTTATCTTGTGGCCAGGCTTCGATTGGATGGTGCCAGAACTGAAGTTTGCCAGAAGGAGCAGCATCATTGTTGTTGTCGTCACCACCACCACGAAAACGAGAATGGAAGATGTAACCAATAATGTCACACGAAAGCAACCGGGCAAGGGTGTTTAGGTTGAAGTTAAGCTAAGACGGCATATAGATCCTCCTTGAAATTTCCTCTACAAAGATGGGTGGGTCAAGTCCGCCTACAAGTCCAAAAAGGTTGTTTTTTTTTGTAAAGGCACCAGGAAGACGTGACCTGGTGTTTTGTAGACAGCATATGGGTTTTGTAGAGATGCTTGGGTGGAACTATGTTATTTGTAGTAATCGATTTTTTTATCCAGTTTTTTTTTTTGAGACTTCCCACATGTGTTTTGTAGAAGGCCATGTGTTCCGCCCCGGAGCCATTTGGCACCAGTGCCTGAAACATGTTTGTGGGGCAAGATGGAACCATATGTGTGGGATGGCTAAACAACCAACACCGTCTTTGCAAGAAAAATCTGTGTGCACCACATCAACTTTGTAAGAAGAATCTCTGTGCACCACACCATCTTTGTGAGAAAAATCTGTGTGCAGCACCAGCTTTATAGAAAAATCTGTGTGCACCACACCATTCTTGTAAGAAAAATCTGTGTGCACTACACCATCTTTGTGAGAAAAATCTGTGCGTACCACACCATCTTTGTGAGAAAAATCTGTGTGCTGCACACCAATTTTATAGAAAAATCATGCAAAATCTGTGTGAACCCCACCATCTTTGTGAGAATTTAGACACACGACGTGGTCGAAATATCAAAAATCTGCGTGCGCCCCATCTTTGCAAGAAAAATCTGTGTGCACCACGTCAACTTTGTAAGAAGAATCTCTGTGTAAAACACCATCTTTGTGAGACATATTTGTGTGCAGCACCAGCTTTATAGAAAAATCTGTGTGCACCCCACCATCTTTGCAAGAAAGATCTGTGTGCACCACACCATCTTTCTAAGAACAATTCGCGTGCACCACACCATCATTGTGAGAAAATCTGTCTGCACCTACCATCTTTGTGAGAAAAATCTGTGTGCACGTGTGGTTAAAATATCTTTTTACTGTGTGCACCCCACCATCTTTGTGAGAAAAAAATGTGTGTGCAGCGCACCAATTTTATAGAAACATCTGTGTGCACCCCACCATCTTTGCAAGAAAAATATGCGTGCACCACACCCTCTGTCTAAGAAAAATCCGTGTGCACCACACCATCTTTGTAAGAAAATCTGTGTGCAGCACACCATCTTTGTAAGAAAAATCTGTGTGCCCCCACCATGTTTGCAAGACAAATTTGTGTGCACCACACCATCTTGGTAAGAACATTCTCTGTGCACTACACCATCTTTGTGAGAAAAATCTGTGTGCACTGTAAGAAAACGTTGCCTGTTTTGGGTAAAAGGAGCATTTCAGCAGAGCTATTCCCCGGGGCACCCACTTGTCACTACAAAAGAAGTTGTGCACAAGATGTTCTACAAAACATGTGTTGATGACTTTGACATCATGCAATATCAGCTTGGAAATTCTCTACGAAACTCGTTTTTTTGTTTTTTGCGTTCAGGCAGGGGGGGTAGGACGATGTGTTTGTAGAGGGGTTAGGTCATGAGTTTTGTAGAAACTTGGGGGTGGGACAATGTAGTTTGTAGAGACCAGACTTCCTCCAAAGAAACTGTAACTACAAAACATGGGTCACGACCCAGCCCCCTGAATTTCAACCCCGATGCATATAGAAGCATGTAAACTATAAAATCTATCAGTTCATGAATTCATGGAGTCGCTAAGACATACCTAAAAGAGATAAAACACGCAGATTATCATAGCTAAAATTTTGCTTTAATGATAGTTATTAATATTGTACGTACTGGGACAGTCTCTTGAGAGAGTTGAAAAGCATGCAACGCGTTGCGGCTGTTCCCAAGCGTATGGCACAGCCTTTTTGCTGGTGCATTGCAATGAATTTACAAGCCTTCCTGTTTGACATGCAGTGCGTTCTGGTGGCAGGAGTATGTGCCGCTCTGTTTTGCTACTTCTCTCACTTCTACATGCCTGAGATCTTGAAAGCAGCGCTTGTTTTCTTTTATGAGTTCAGAACACCTTTTCCAGCCGATCAAAATCATTTCAAGCCAGAGGTTCTTTATGGTTTTTCATTGTGGTTGCTGAGGGCTAGAGTCCCGTGATGATGCTGCTCCGTGTTGTGGTTCCATTGCATCAATCTAGAATTTAGATAATCAAATTTTGTTGGTGGCAGTCACAACTCTTTGTTTTGTTAATTCTAGTTTGAAATTTGCAGCAGCTGCGCTGAACATCTCATAGTCATTCCCAATATGCCTCCGTCAAGTAGGCGCTGTAGCAGGCTGAGCAAGAAAAAAGCACTCGTTCAGATAGTGACTGTGAAAATCGACCTCATACTCAAAAGATCGTGTTGTTATGTGTTGTTCAAAGTAGGGATATCCACACTCAGTTCGCTTTATTTCAGGTTGGTGAGTTTTGAAATACAGCCCGATGAACCTTCTCGTTTGAAGAGTTTGAAGAACCTCTGCTCATTATTCATGTGGAAGGGAGCTGGGTCGTGATGATCTTTTTTTTTTTCGTGCAGAGGTTGAATCACCTCTATTGTTGATTGAGACTTTTCCACAACTTGCAATACAATTGCTCAAGAAAGGGAGTTTCAAAGCGTTGTGAAGTCACGAGTGTTTCAATCAAGGACTCAAGCTCAACAAGCAAATGCTGCAGTTGTTGTAGGTGCTGCAACTTGACGTGATCGAAGTGAGTGCATCATATCATCATACCAAAGTTGTCACTGTATATTACGTAGTTAGCATTCTAAACTCTGCACTCCATGCAACCCCCTTGTTCTGTGAGCTGACTTGGATGACAGCTAAACTCAGTAGGGCAGGCACCGTGTTTGGCTTGACACGAAAAAGGACATATTCCACTTGCCATGGAGCCTCGTGGCCGTCAAGAGGAGCCTCCATAGTTGCTGTGACCCACAAAGAAACCTCGACTTGAAAAGGTTTTTATATGTTTTTCCACTATTTTTAGGGGGGGATAATGTTGAAGTGACGTTTTAGTGGACGTTTCAGCGCAATCCTGGCAGGAGGTGGTCTTTGAGACTCCCGATCCACCGCAGCGGCCGGTCGCGCTCTCAATTAGAAGCTGAGGTGCAGTGTGTGTTTGTATGGAATGCCAACGTTCACAATTTAAGTGACTGAACTTCAAGGTGCCATCCACATCTCCATCAAAGGCTGGAAACACAGACTTTACCAATCTTGCATTTTGCATGAGTGGTGTGTTTCAGCTAGACTGTTCGACAGCCTTAAGGTGCCTTAGGTTCACAAGGCAAATCTGATTCTTCTCTTGTGAAATCGTAGCTGAAGGCACTGCACTCATTATAGCAAAGGGAAGGCATCTCATATATCACCTCCTTACATCTCCTTACTGTGTAAGGCCTTGCTTTTTGGTGTGTAAACTGGAGTGCTGCCATAGCCATAGCTGTGTCAAGCGAAAGTCTCTGAGTACAAAAAGACACCGGGTAGCATTCCGTAGCAGCACCTGATAGCTAGCATGGAATACCAAGTGCCCGCCACTACGGTCGAGACTGGGGCCATGCCGGGTGCTCCTTACGTGGTGTCGCAACCAATGACAATGGATGGAGCTTACATGACAGGGGCACCGTACACAACTTATGGTGGGTACTCCATGTCTCCCTACATGCCTGCCATGCCGGCAGTAGGTGGTTTGGACCATTCGCAGGGCAAGTGGTTTGCTCCTGGTGAGGCACTGCCACCTGGCTATGTGATCACTACACACCCTGAAGGCCACACCGCGCCTCAGGAGGGACATGCAATGTCAGAGATGGCCAGCGCGAGCTTTGTGATCCCTGCCAGCTCTGCTGCTGCAGCTGTGAAGACTGGCTCTGCCGTGAAGTCTAAGTCTAAGAAGAGCAAGAAGAAAAAGAGCTCCGGCTGTTGCTGAGATATTTGAGGTCTTCAAGCGCATCCGTTCCTTTGTGACTTTGCGGTGAGACCTTGTAACTATGTTTTGTTAATGACTTACAGTCTCGTCTGAAGAATTCAGGTGATCTGGACAACTTGGAGATTGATTGTGCCGCGAAAACATGCGAAAACCGAGTAGAGTTCTTGGTGAGGGCTTTGCGTTTTGCATTTTTTTCCTGTGATTATGATGACGACCATGGAAAAGTCTGGATAATTCAAATGCTGTTTTGTGCGTCATGACGTCTACTCTATCCATGCTTGGTTGTCTAGGGAAGGACACAGATACAGAGAGTGAGTTTGCGCATGGTGGAAGAAGGTTCACAATTCGTGAGGAGGAAGCACACAAATATGGGCATAGATTCTATATCTAATTTCTCTTTCACTCTTTCACAGTCTGTCAGGGATAGTCTGAGACAGGTTGTGATGAAAATATTTGCTTGCCTTCTACAGTGTTTTGATGTTGTTAGTATCTTATGATATGATTGAAGAGATGCTGACAAGCGACACTTTCTGACAAACTGTCAGGTTTTGAAGCCAGATGGAACGGCATAAGTGCATGCTGCATCAGCTGTGTCAAGCGAAAGTCGCTGAGTACAAAAAGACACCGGGTAGCATTCCGTAGCATGCCCACCCCTCCACCCACCCCTCCATTCCCCGCCACTACGGTCGGGACTGGGGCCAGCCGGGTGCTCCTTACGTGGTGTCGCAACCAATGACAATGGATGGAGCTTACATGACAGGGGCACCGTACACAACTTATGGTGGGTACTCCATGTCTCCCTACATGCCTGCCATGCCGGCAGTAGGTGGTTTGGACCATTCCCAGGGCAAGTGGTTTGCTCCTGGTGAGGCACTGCCACCTGGCTATGTGATGACTGCACACCCTGAGGGCCACACTTCCCCTCAGGAGGGACATGCAATGTCAGAGATGGCCAGTGCGAGCTTTGTCATCCCTGCTAGCTCTGCTGCTGCAGCTGTCAAGACTGGCTCTGCCATGAAGTCCAAGAAGAGCAAGAAGAGGGCGAGCAGATCTACCTCCACGTGGTTCGCCCGGGCCTCATTTCGTTATGGGGTACGAACAGATCAGGACAATTCCTTTGCTTTTGACAGAATGGAGAAACCTAACACTGAATTGTGGAATGAGAACACTGAAGACCAGAAAATTTTTGCTTCTTGTGATGCACAAGATGATCATAATGAAGCACGACAAGCTGTTCATGCTTGTGACACTGGTAAGCAGCAATCAATGCTTGTGACAACTGGTAGCTCTATTGCTGAGCGCCTTCTCGCATTCAAACAGGTCATGTTTGAAATGCTTTGGAAAGAGGTGCAATTCTTTGACAAGGATCGACTTGATGCTGCAAATTGGGCTAACTACATGATTGAGAAGCTCTTTGCGTTTGACTTCCTCTACAAGCTGATTGTGGATGAAGAAATCATTGGTGCAATTGGAGACGGAGTAGTAAATCAAAAGAAGGCACGAGATGAAGCATTCTTGATGGCTGTGAAGGCTGTGGAACAGGAAGCACAAATCATGTACTTCCTGCGGCATGTGGGATTAAATGCTGAGATCACAGCTACCACAGAAGAAATCGACAGGACAGATGGGCTGACACAACAAGAAGAAGAGTTGCCTAGACATGCACAGGGCTCCGCGGAGGAGGCGTCCCTGGACATGTCCTGGCAACAGTATGATGATCCAAAAGAATTGGAGACTATGGCTGATGGATGTGCAATTGGGAACACAACCAGGAGGTCATACTATGATGGTACGAATTGGTACGTCAACATGAAATCCAAGATCAACTTTGATGAATGGACTGCGACTGAGGAGGAAGGACTTGACCCTGAGAGCAAAATTGCAAATGAACAACAAGCAAATCATTGCTTGAGAGGTGGTATGGCTATTGGCTGTGATTATGGGACCACAGCTTCGATGACATACTATGACAAAAATGCAGTTCTGAGCAAAATTGCTGTCAAGAGTTTTGACCAAAAGGAGATGGGTGTTAGAGGAGGGGCTGGTGGTGCATCTACTACAGCCAGAAAGAAGGAGATCAGAGATGTGTTAAAGGATATGTCCTCTATGTTGGATAGCATGCCTGATGCACAAGATGAAGGAGACGAACAAAACCAAATTGTTGACAAAATCGTCAAGGACATCCAACAACTGGCCGAGAATTGGAAGGGCAGAAGACCAACTAAAGATCAAATGAAAGTCCGGTTGGATCATTTGACTGAAAGGTTAGACAAAACCATCAAAGCTAGTGTTGCTGACAAAACTGGTGGTGGAAGAGAACAACCGAAACAATCTTTCTACCACTCCTTTCATGAAAAATTTGAGAAGAAGCAGAGCACTGACTACAATGCAAAAGGAAAAGGAAGGGCAGCAAAAGGCAAGGGCGTTGGTGGAGATATTTTCAAGTCTCTACCCAGATTTGATCTCAAGAGAGCTTATCCACAACGAAGTATTGTGACGTGGCATGCAGTGCAGAATTCACTTGAAAATGCGAACACCCCACATGGTGAAGTTGCATTATGTGACAGTGTGGCAAGAATTTCTGAAATGCAGCTGCTTGCTGCAGCACATGGAATATCGACCAACTTGCTTTTGGTTGCGAAAGCTGAAGGAGCAGGTTCGTTAGAGACTATTCAGAATGGGCAACAAGTTTTGCTCCCATACATGGGCAACATTGCCATGACGAAGGCAATAGTGGCATCGTTGGATGCTAAGGAGATTCAAAAAGACATTGGCATGAAACCTTTGGATAGCAAGGACTTTGACAAATCTCAAGAAAAACTGGTATCGTTGAGGATCACGGCGGTCTTTGACTACATTCAGCAAGGATTGCATGAAAAGTTGAGAACGTATCCAGACCACTCTTTGCATTTGTTGGGCAAATTGGATCTGAAGGAAAGCAAAACCAATGGATGGACTTTTGACATGGAAGAGAAGGTCCTTGTTGGATATTGCAGTGTTCCGCAAACAGCAGTTGAAAAGATGCTGAAACTTTCTGGGGTTGGAGGTGTTTTTGTTGCTCAGTTACAAAAAGACATCATCCGAAAGCCACCAGCAACATGGTATGGACGACAAGCTGGGGAAACAGCCATTGACTTCTTTTCTAGAGTCTCTGAGATTGCTAAAGAAGCAAATGTGCCTATGACATGGAGGCGAGGATCTGGACTTTGTTTGGGAGTGCAAGTTGAAGATCCAGCTGAAAGAAATAAATCATGGATATGCTATGGATGGCCATCAACATGGGGTCCATTGACAGGTAAAGAATGGCTACAGAAGAATCAATGGATAGTTGCAGAAGGCACAAGACCGACGCCCCCTCGTGGACGCAACAAAGGTTGGTTCTTCCAGGGATACCTTCCTGGAGCAAAACAAGATTGTTTTTCCTATGTCCTTTTTCCGGAACAAGATGGCAGAGATGCTAAGCATGTGACTATCAGAAAATGGGAAAAAGTCAGGAAAGTGCAAAAGCAGCAACTTCAACCTATTACAGGACCTAAATGGTGGTCAGAGGATAACCTGCATAGTGAAATGGATGATGATCCAATTGAAACAGATGCTACAGGCAAAGATGGTGTCTCGGCAACTGTACATTTTTCTGCGGAGATTGCAAAGACTGTTCCTGATTCAGAAGATGCAGACAACATGGATGAATCAGAAGGCAAAAGGAAAAATGATGAATCTAACAGCGCTTCAGTGAAAAAGTTCAAACCAAACAAGACCAAGAAGAAGCTTGCAGGTGGACAACCAGGCCCTGGGTCCGGGATATCGTTGCTGGACACAGGAGGACAGGGTGATTGCGGATGGAGAGCCTTAGCATTTTCACTGGCAAAGGCAAATACTGGTAAAGATGATGACAAGATCATGGAGAGAATCAATATGCTGGCCACGAATCTGCGCATCAAGGTGGTATCACATCTCATTCAGACCAGGAAGTCCTGGGAAGAATTTTGGGCTGTTGATGGAAAATGGACAGTCCAAACAGAAGCTGGGCCCCCAGCTACTGATATCAGTTCCTTTCTACAGGTTCTACAGCGTCCACTTCGATGGATAGATGGCTTAAGCTTCACTGCGATGTCTCAGCTTCAGGCAGTGAACATCATCATTTTTGGCTATGATCATGCAGCTGAAGAATTCAAAGTTCTGGCCAGATTTTGGGGAGGACATGATTGGAAGATGATGAAGCTTCTACCACTTGTTTTAGAAGCTGGACACTACTATGCGTTAAGAAAGGGTCATAGAGGATGGCCAAAAGAATGGATGCAAGATGAAAGCGAAGCACCCACCTCGCAGGAGATCGGTTTCGAAGTTCCTGATGAAATTGTGCGAGGTGGTGGAAGCATTGGAACTCCAAAGCAACAAAACAATGATGAGGAAGATTGGCTTAAGACTTGCTCCAGAAGAAAGCAAGACAAATCGACGTGCAGGACTTCCACCATTGGAAGAACCAAGAAGACAGTTGGCAAGAAGCACAAAAGTCAGAGCACCAAAGCATCCCATATGCTTAGAACCTGCTCGCTGCAGAAGGTTGAAAAGACCAAAAAGATGGAAGGCAAAAGTCAAAGCGCATCGGCATCCCATATGCTTAGAACATGCTCTCCCATTGCCAAAGAGAAGAAAGGACTGAATTGGGAATGTCCCATATGTGGAGAAGTGTTTTGGTTTGAGAACAAAGCCAAGGCAGCTGCCAAGATAGGTGGGCATATGAGAAGACTTCATAGGACTCACTGGGAAGAAGGCATGCAGTCGAACAAATGGTTCCACAAGAATCGATCGGGCTTTAGTTTGGGTGAACTTCTGAAACCCATCAAATTTGTGGACATGTCTCAATCGCCTCAGATGATTGAATTTCCTTGTCCTTATTGTGACAAAGCTTTGCCTTCAATTCATTTGGGATTTGGAGGTAAGAAAGCTGCAGCATTGTTAAGGAAGAGTCGCAGATACCATTTGGAAAAAGATTGCAAACACCCGTTGGCAAATCATTCTTCTTTGCGAAAGTTTTGGACGGATTCAATTTCAAAGCATCCGCAATTTTGGAAGAGCAAGACCAATGACAGGTGGTCCAGATATGGCATGAAATTTCTTGTCCAAGAGAAAGAAATTGCGGAAAAACATGGACATCAACCAATCATCTTTGAATTTCCTTGGAAAAACACAAGACAATATGGCAGGCACGCATCTGTCTGCAGGTTATGCAGGCTCAGCTTTGGTCGAATGCACAACAGGAACAAGCTCCGCATCTGCAAAGGAGAACGCAAAAGGAGGCACTATGCTCCATCGAAGCTGTTCTGGAACATTGTGAAAGAGCAACAAATGCAGACTTTGGTGAAGAGCAAGTTGGACATGAATGAATATGAGATTGACAAGGCCATCTGCTCAACAGAAGGGTGGCAACCACGTGCCTTCAAAGGCACCAAAGCTGATTGTTGAAAAGCAACTGCCATGCTACCTTCGCTCCGAGGTGGTATGGCTATGGACATCAATTTAGGAGCAGTTGCTGAGGATGAGGTCTTTTCCATACCAGCACTGGGCACTGCGGAGGAGGCATCTCAGGACTGGGATTGGATTAGACCGGCATCTTACAAGAACAAAAAGAAAGGAGTCCCAACTACATGTTGGTCCATCAACACTGGAGGACTTGAAGGACTATGGAAGGTTCTACATCTGATAGAATCTTTCTCTCTACGAAATCGACCTGGAGTTGTCTTCTTGCAGGAGACGTCATGCACATCGCAGCAATGGATTGGCATACAATCTTTCTTGAAAAGGCAAGGATACAAAGGCTATATGACTGGAGCTCGTGAAATTGGCTCGAAACGTAATCCTGTGTGGCATAGAGGCATTGTCACAATGGTGAATGAAAGGCTATCATCTTGCCTTTTAAAGGAAGAATCGTGGGACAAAGGCCAGTTCCATGCCTTGAAGATTGGTCATACCATGGCTATAAACAGCTATGTGGTGCCGCAAGAAGATGCTATTTTGCATCATGTCTCTCTTTTGCAACAACACTTTGTTGAAACCAATTGGTGTGGAGGATGGTTGATGTCAGGGGGCTGGAATGAAGAGTATCCAGGCAGCTGGATCTCTGTCCTCTCGGCAATGTTTCAAGGTGAACAAGCTGACATGAGTTTCATTGACTCCACTAGATGGAATGGCAGGAAAAACATTGATTATCCAATCTTACACAGGTGCATCGATTGCTGCAACAAACGCTCCGAGAAATTGAGTGATCATTGCATTGTTGAATTTTGCTTCCAATTTGAGGTGAGTAGAAGTGAACTGCATTGGCGCTTTTCACCATGTGAGTCCTTTCATCCTCCACGGTGGCTCACAAACAAACAGTGGCACGACATGTTTCATTTTGCATTTGAGGAAGAACAGAGAAAACAATGGGCAGAAGCTTGTCATCTTGCGGAGACGCATTGTGATTGGGATCAATTTGAAGACCAAGAACAGATGATGGTCGACTACACCTGGGTTCTTACATGTGCGAGGCTCAGCTGTGTCTTCAAATTAGCTTATTGGCTTGCTTTTTTGGACATTCCGAATGATTTCAACAACATGGTGGAGGTACATCGTGTTTCACATTTGGCCAATGCTAAAGGCATCAGAGGAGTTGAAGTCAAACAACAAAGAAGAACATTACCCAAATGTGGTAACAAGCAAAGGATCAAGATTGCGAAGCAAATGAGAAGAATTGGCAGGTTGCAAGAACTCGAAAGAAGAATGACAAGACGACAATTTGATGATCAAACAAAGAATCTCATTGAAAAGCTCTATGGCAGCGTCGATGTTTCGTGTCATGAGGTGCAACAAGACTTGAAGCATTTAGAATGTCAACATAGCAAAATTCTTGCAGCTGAAAAGAATGGCAAGATTTCGGAATGGCAATGCAAAATGAGGCATAGTCTTGCAGCCAAATCTGATTGGCTCAACAAGAAAGGTTGCACCAAATCTCCAACCATTTACAGAGATGGTATGGAAGCTGGTACAAAAGATGTGGCGGTTGATTATTTGAGAGAGTATTGGATGAGCTTTTGGAAAGAGCAGAATGTATGGACCGAAGATGAATTGGAACAAAGAGTGAAAGTTATCTATGAGGTCCTTAGAGGATCTTCCAAGCCATGCAAAGATGACAAGAATTCCAAAAGACCTGGATTGGAACTTTTTCGACAAAGGTTAACTGCCATCAATGGCTGTCCTGGAGCAGACAATTGGTCCAGAGAAGAGCTGAAAATGGTTGCAGGCCACATTGGAGCAGCGGGCATGGTTTGGCAATCAATGGAAATCTGGGAAGATGTGCAACGCATTCCGGAACCCATCCGGCATTGTAAGATCTCTTGCATACCGAAGCGGGATAAGCATCTTCTTAAACCAAATGAGTTGAGACCCATCAGCATCTTGTCGGTGTTCTGGCGAGCTTGGAGCTCCACATGGCTCCGAGCGGAATGCAATCATCAATGGATCAGTCAGCTATTTCCAAAACATGCAGCAGGAGGCCTGCCAGGTTTATTAGGGCCAGAGGCATTAGCATCGGTGGTAGCCCATCAACTTTCTTTGTTTGGACATGGGGTCAGCCTCGACCTATCTCACGCATTCGATGCGGTCAATTTGGATTTGATGGAGCGGGCTATGGTCAAGTTATTGCCGGAAAAATGCCATTCATGGTTCCTTTTATTGGTAGGTCAATGGAAATCAATGAAACGCTGGATCATGCACGACGGTGCATTGCATTCATCACCAATCCAGGTATCCTTCGGGATACCCCAGGGAGACCCTGTGGTCCCTTGATCATGAACATCCTCATTCTCACGATGATGCGTCAGGTCGAATCTTCTTTGGAGCTTCCAGTGGAGGACTACTTTCACGCTCTATATCTTGATGATCGAACATTTGTTGGCAAGAGCCCTGAGGTGGTCACTCGTGCTCAGAATGTCTGGGCTAGTGTCACATCATGGTTCAATCTCAGAGAAAATCATGAGAAAGCTCAAATAGTGGACACTACGAAAAGATTTGATTCATTTGAGGTGCTTGGTACCATCATTGGTACTCCTGATCAATCACAAAAGATGAAGAGCAGAACAACAAAGAGGTTGGATAAGGCAAAGGCAATGCACAAGAAGATTGGACTCTTACCCCAAGGACTTGCTGCAAAACTCACCGACGATGGAATCTTTGTCCGTGCGGTGATTGGATATGGTTGGGATTCACGCACCAAGTGTGCTGCTCTTTCCCACTGTTTCTTGTCATTAAGCTCCAGAATGACCAACTTCTCCTTCAAGAAGTCATGGTAATAGGAGCCATCATCTTGTTGGGACCACTGAAGCCCGAAGAGAAAATTCGACACATGGGTGTCTAGCAGGCAGGCCTGCTTACCAATTCCAAGTTCTTGCAATGTACGATCTCTTTTTGCCAGCAATTTGATCTGTCTCAGACCTGCTATCATGTTATGCCCATGTATAGCAGTTTTAGAAGGCAAACCATGATGAGATGGGTTGGCAATGACACAACAGCGATCTTGGTGGCAATCGGAGGTATACAAAGCCCTCTTCTTCGTTTCAGACTTCGTGGCATCACATCAATATGCAGCAACTGCAAAAGAGAAAACAATCCTTCATGGGAGCATATTTGGAAGTGCACCACAGGATCTGATCCACCTTCTGATGATGTTTTGGTAGCAAGGTTTCTTTGGCCTCGAGATGTACGAGATTGGCATCTATGTAACCGTGTGTTACAATGCCTACGTGAAACTTGTTAAGCAATGAACAAGTGTCTGGTACTACGGGCCCAGCCACTATCAAAGAGATACAGAAGAGTAAGAAAAAGAAGAGCTCCGGTTGCTGCTGAGGCTGCTGAGGTCTTCAAGCACATCCGTTCCTTTGTGACTTTGCGGTGAGACCTTGTGAATATATGTTTCGCTAATGCCTGCAAAACGACCGGTCTCTGAAGAATTCAGGTGATCTGGACAACTTGGAAGATTGAATGTGCGGCGGAAAAAAAAACTGTCTGTCCATTTGTTTTAAATACCTTGTTTTCAAGTGCTACCGATGAATTGAAGGCCTTTCGGCGGTCTTTGGTGCTGTGGTGGAGTCACGCAAGATCTTTGCTCGACTCTTCTCGTATGTGTCCTACCGTTTGGCTGCCACCATCCAGATCTTGTTGTACTTGAGCACCTGGCCGCAACACTTTTTTGGAAGACAAGCTGTCAGGTAAGTGAATTTCCAGCCGCCCAGTTGCTAATCCCACTGTTAGAAATGTGCCAGGTGCAAAGCCAAAGGGGGAGTCAAGACATAGGATCATGAAATTCACACTACGCGTGGTTTCAGGAAACACAAACCAGGATGTCCTGTGCGAATTGATGGGGTGACCACTGACTAGGAAAAACATTAGAAAAGTATCGCCACATCTGTATTTTTGGCCCACTCTGAGTTCCTGCCAAGGCATCTTGGTCTATGTTTTTGACTGCACCTTGGATCCATTGTACGTTATTTTGCTGGCCCTCTTTAATGATGTGACCATGATCCCGGTGGCCGAGGAGTGATCAGTGGGTTTTGGGGTCTGGCAGGGGGTAGATCATCTTAATGGACAATCACCAAAGTATCCACAGAGCTGAGTATCTTTGCACCCAGCGAGGACAACCAAACCGCCGCGGCTGAGCCTCAACATGCCGCTGTGGGACATTTAATTGGTTTCTCCATGACTTTGGGAATTTTCCAAAGTGTGGCCTCCATTGTCTTCTACCTCTGCTCCTCGGAGAATGGAGATTTTGATGTTGACTGCCAGGATTGGTTCCTACGTCGTACGTCATCAGCGAATCCGATGATGACGTATGCATAAAATCTGCTAAAATCTACTTAAGTCTGAGCTACCTAAGTTGCAAGGGACAGCGTTACTATAGTGTACACCATTCAATTTCCTCCTGCCTCCGTTGTCATTGTCAAATTGTCATTGTCGTCTTCTCGGTGTTTCAGGTATGGACATGGGCTTAATCGATGGCATTGAGAGCCATACCAAGACGGGGCACTACCCTACCAGTGTTCATGCCCAAAATGCCATTTGGCTCCAGGCCTGGGATCCTGATGTAGCTGATGTCTGTGGGTGGAGCAGTTGAAAACTGTGAAAACTTGGAGCAAAACCGTGAGGTGTCGATCGCAGCTGAGTTCTTGATTTTTTCAGCTCGTTCACCTGGCCTTTTCTTCTTCAGCAGGCGGAGTGAGTTCAGGATTCAGACAGCCGTCAAAAATCAGAAGATTCTCAGGTGATTTTAGGATGGCCGCACTGCCCCGGTCATTTTGGGGATTTTATGCAATCACCACTGCGAGGCCATCCACTGAGTTGCTCTTTTCCACCATGCTGGGCAACGTGGTGTCCACACTTCTTGCCGTGTATCTTGGCAGTTGGCATTCGGCTGACCATTGAGGTTTTTCCAGAGTCAAGAGGTTCAAAGATACCACAATGAAAGTGCCAGAACTGTGCAGAATATTGTGATGACTTTGATGGCTCCATGGGTTCAATGCTAGCATGTGGTACCAATTTGAGCCCTGGCAAGCCACAACAATCGGATTTCTCAGGTATGCCTTCCCGGAACCCCTCAGTGGCGCAGAGGTCGCGACCGTTTGGATCTATGATATTGCCGCCTTGATGGCCGTTGACTTAGCCAAGATGGTCTACAAGTTACTCAGCAACAGGGAGGAAGGGATGAGTTGGAGACATTTTTGCACTCATATTTGGTTGCAAAAAATCACGCTGTTCGGCCGTTGGAGTTCTTTTGTTGGATTTGCTGCCTAAAATCTAAGTGAAGTGGTTTCGCATGTTTTGGGTTGGTGAGCTGTGTGTGTGTGTGTGTGTTTGTTACGGTTGGGGTGGAATCACTGGTGACAGAGGGCCACTGTCTGGGGTACCCCCGCAAGTCTTAACGTCAAAACATCTGAGTGAAGACCGACACATTCACGACTGATTCAAAATCCCTCGAAGCGGAGTTTTCTATAGCAAAGCTACAACTGAAGAAGTAACATTCTTTTAAGGATGGGGATGTTGGTGAAATATTGAAATATGACTCATATGACAATTCAGAATGATTTGGGTACGTTCAATGTTCGTTGAAAGTAGTTCTCACAAATTTATGATAAATCAAGTTCATCGTATCATGGGATTTTTTGGCGCATCCTAATCTGCTAGTTGATCTGGGTTCCGAGTCATCTCAGCAGCCAGGTTTATCCATGAGGCGGACGCGGCTGGAGTTATTGATGAGCTTCTTGGTGGTGTTTTCAAGGGGATGGGCAGGTAGCAGGTAGCCAACTTCAAAACTATTCAGTTGAAGCAGTATATAGTCAATATTGTCACGTGGGTTGATTGATTTGCGAGTTGCCTATTGAAGGGATGGAATTCTGGAAGTGAAGGAAGAATAGGAAAGGACAAGAAAGGATGATACGAAAGGATGCGAGAAATTCCCACAAAAAAGCTTTCATGGGTCAGGTACCAAATGAGCCTGGAGGATGCCAGCATGAAACATGGCGATGAGACCCAGCCCATTGAAAATCCAGAAGCTCACCTCCAAGCATATCGCCAGAGTGTCAAAATCATGCAGTGCCTTGGGTCGCAGGGCTCCCATCGCGTGGTTGAGACTGAGACCCATTTGTACTGTACATCAGCAGATCTTTAGAAAGATTTTGGACATATCAAAGATCGAAAGGGTGAGGCTGCCATCCATGACGCAGTACGGTTTGGGAGACTTCCTGCTTTAGCTCAGCTTGGTCAGGCAGAACAGTGTGAAGCTGTCGCAGAAGAACAGGACTTCCATGAAATTCTTGGCGACGGGACAGCAGCGCACCAGCCGTGTGATGTCTCATTCTTCAAACATGTCGGGCAAGGGTCACACCCAGATGCGCAGTAGCTCGACCAGGGATTGGGTGCGAAAGAGTATATAACTCTTGCTTTTGATGATTGAGAAGTTGACACGAATGTATTGGGCATCTCTTACTAGACACTTTTTGTTTATACCCATATCATATCGCATCTATCCGATATCCTGTGATCCATTTCGGGAACATATCCCTAAATCGTGCGAAGATTTTATGAATGTTTTCCCCCAATCGTTTTGTATTTCCATCTCCGGTGTTGAGGCTCAGTGAAGATGGGCGACGATTTAAGGAAGCGCACTCCGGCCACTTCAATCCGCTTCTCCTAGGCAGGTCAGCTGGGCTGATCGGGTGAGTAGCAATTTTTCGGATTTGGAGGTCAGAAAAAATGAAAGAAACACGGCACAGGGATGAAAGAATCTCCCCAACATGGCATGATGGGAGATTCCAGTTTGATTGGCATGGATGTGGCAAAGCGAGTTGACAGAAAATGTAAACGGATGAGATGATGTGCAATTTGACGGGGCCATTCAGGATGCACCAGTACCAAAACCGAATGCCTCGTCCAACTGCTGTCAATCAGCTACCCTCCAACCTCATTTTGTGTGGCATCTCTACCAAAAGGCGTTGGCCACGGGCCTAGCATGTCAATTGTGTTGACGTGCTGGGCCATGTTTATCGCTTTCAAACGCATGCTGATCAACAGAAAAGTGGGGTCAATATGGCAATGGCTCATTTGAGAGGGGCAAACATGACCGAGTTTTTTTTAAAGAATCCAACAGAGAGCCGCCGCTTCCTAAACCTGCCTATATCATGCAATACACCAGTTCGGTCATTTTCGTGCATGGTTTGGATTCGGGCTTCTAAAAACTCTTGGTATTATGTCTTGGGATGATCAGGGTTTGCTATATGTTGCTTTTTCTTGGGGTTTACATCCACCCAAAAAAAAGCTCAAAATGATGGCCTGTTCAACTTTTTCTTGCGATTCATCGCTTCCTCCGTGATGCTTCCTCCACCCGGTAGCTCCATCGTGGGATACGTGGAAGCCACTGAGGTCGAACAAGCATGCGATCCAACATCTCCGCAGACCGTGATGCAGAGATTGAACGCTTACGGAATCGGTAGGGAAGCTGAGTTGAGGATGAAAGGAGGTCGTTGTTGTTTTTGGTGGGGCGGCTGGTGTAGGGGTGAGATTCACCTCATCAAATCGATGCTTCCACGTTCTCGTTGAAGACCAACCTGATTTTTAGCCGTAAGGTGCGACGATTTGGAAGAGGACCCAGTGTCCAAGGGCGATGGGAAGTTAGGACTGTTGCAAAAGATAGGTGCCATGGTGTGCCATGGCCTTTCACACTTGATGGGCAATAATTTCAATACAACTTTGTTCGATTTAGAGTTCCTGACTTCTTCTCATTCTCTTCTGTAGAGGAGCGCTTGCACTTGGAAAAGCTTCTTGAAGCACAACGTGTGGGGTCTCATTAATCAGCCAAGAGGGCAGCTGAGGTACTCGCGACCCAAGAAGTCTTTGGCCCTGGATTGGCCAAAAGTTCATTGGTGTTATATACCGTTTTTTTTTGGGGTGAAGGTCCAAGATTATCATGTTTTTTTCAATTTCTATCATGTTCTTATGCCTTGAAATCCAATCTCCGTCTGGGGATGTTGAATGCTGGAAAGTTGGTGGTTCAGCTGCGCTAATGGACAAGGCATATTTCTTTTTTTGAAGGCCCTGGCGATGCTTCCGCTTGAGGTGCTTCCGTGAAGCAGAAAAGCTTCGAGGGGACGCTGGCCCGCACAGAAAGTGAAAGTCTCCAACTTAATTTGGGCCATCAACTTGAAGCAAACACTTGCTTTTCCCCGTGTGGGACTGCCAAAAAAAACGAATTCCTTTCACGTCGAGGTCAGGCACCCCCCAAAAAAACAAGATGTGCGAAAATGATCTCAACAACTTCGCCTGACTTAGGTGAGGCCGAAGATCCAGAACAAGAAGACCTGGCAGCCAGGTGAAGCAGAATTCTCCTAAATGACTTCCCTTCAATGGTTCAGAGTGCTAGACCCTGGGATGATTCGGCAAACATGCAAGCTGCCAATATTAAAAAACCCTTGTGGGGATATGATTCGCTTTTGCTTTGTTAATTTCTCAAAAGAAAATCTTCTACCAGCAAGGCGTGTAGTTTCTCCAATTTTGGGGACTCGAGCTTGGGTTCCAGGTGCCAGCGCTTGGAGGCCGAAAAGGAGAAGTTGCAAAAGCATGTGGAACGGTGGCATGGCAGAAGATGTCGACTAAAGTTGGGTATGCTTCTATGATCGGGAGGTTTTGTATGACAATCGAGGCCTTAGGCAACCAGGACGAAGCTCCGATGTATTCATTGAACCTCTGAGACGATTTTCTGCGATTCTTCGAGCAAAGGTTGTGGCAGATGTGTGAAGCCCTGGATGCTGGGAAACCTGAAGAGCAGTGTTTCCAGGTGTGGTCAAGGGAGTCTTGTCCTTGTCTTTCCACACCTTATAAGACTTCACATTGGATACCCCCCCAAATACATGCACTTGTTCATGCAAACCATGATTTTATTTCATTTTTGGTCCATTTTCATTGTCTTGCTGGGCTTCACTCCGATGACCCCCCGACGCCAGGGCCGCCAGGGAAGTTTGGAAGAGATCAATTTCGAGGTTGGGGTTTTGTGGCCTTGTTGTTGGCGGCGAGGCATCCCGCCATTTGAGGAGCCATTTGGCTAGTGACCAGTAACCCAAGCATCTCCAGTGTCCTAAGTATATCCTTTGGATCCAATTGGCCTCTCCAATTGGAACTATTTGTCAGGCCGTGGTAGAGCATGCCGTTTCGGCCAAGGAAAACAACAGGAGCGTGGAGTGGAGAGGGAAGTATATAAGTTTTTTTTGAGTCGAAAGGCCATGACAAAGACCCCCTCTGACACCTCCAGTCACTCCTCTCCCCCGCCATGGAACATCCATGGTGGTTCTGGGCCAAGTGAGTGACCTTTGGCATTTTCGCAGGCTTCAGCTTGCCCAAGCCGAAGCAGAGAAGTCCGAGCTGCAAGTGTTCCTGGGATTCCGAGAATGGCTGTAGCAGAGTCTGAAATTGAGTTGTTTGGTGCAAAGTTGGGTTTTAAGTTTTTACAATGCTTTCAACAAGCAACCTCGGCAATTTAGGGAGAGTTTCCCCCTCCGCATATGATGAGTGTTGAGAAAGTCTATAGGAATAGCCTCACTGTCATTAAATCATTACCATTGGAATGGATCATTTGGAATTCGATCTCCCAATTGGAACTCACAACTCAGGTTGGTTGGCACCTTACATGCACAGATCCGCTCCTTGGAGGTGGAAACATAGCCATAATCCCTGGGGGGTGAGGAACGGAACCAGCTCAACTTGGATTCGTGATGACCGACCTTCCTAACACCGTCAGATTTGCCATCGTTGGCTTCAAGTGTATACCTTGATCTCCGAATCGCAGGCAAGGGTGGCTTCGGAAGAGCAGGACATTCGGAAAACGACTCAAACGTTGGCACAAGCTGATTGCAAAGAGATGGGTGTGGGCAAAAGATACCAAAGAACCCCGCCAGACTTAACAAATGTTGGAAGACTTTGGTGGAATTTTAGGAAGACTTGATGATGATGATTATTATTATCATTAGTAAAATTATTATGATTACTACTGTATTCCCTTTATCATTTTATGATTGTTATTGTTTTCTTTAGAAATCTCTCTTTCGTGAGGAAATTTGAGGGACATTCACCCCAAACCTTGACATGCAGATGTGCAGGAGACCACAATCGGAGCTGTTGCGAGGCAGTGTGGTTTTGGCTGGTTGCTGCGGCATGAGCAGCCAAGGGCATGGGTCACCACCACCGCATACATTTTTTTGTCCAGTGCTGTGTCCTGCGTAGTCTGTCAGGTGTGAAGAGCTTACCAGACAGAAAGCAGAAGTTGAGAAGGATGGGGCTCTGAGCTGTTTCGCCCCAGAGATCAGGCAGCTCCATCTAGTCTAGTGTAACATATATATATATATATATAACTTAAAACTTAAAACAGAAAGGATAACATCAGGTAATCTGCAGGTGCCCATTCTCCAGTCATTTGTACTGAGGGAAGAGTGGCAATCAAGATGGGGCACAATCAACATGTGGCACAATCAACATGACGCCAAGTTGATAGGCACTCAACTGCCCACCGTTAGTCCGGGCATCTTGCGAATGCCAGTAGGGATAGGATTTTTGAGCAAAAATATGTGGTGAAGTATCGCTCGCCGTGGCCGTGACCAACTTGTTGTACTGCGCGTTTGTGCAAATACCTTCCGAATGTACCTATGATGGCGTATATTCGTTGATTATGCAAGGTAATTTGCATGTACGTATATCTAAGAACATATATATATATATATTTGCATAGCAACATTCAACAGACTATAGATAATGCTCGCTATAGATAATGCTCGCTTCTTTCTCTCACTCTCTCTATATGCATATGCAGATTTGGAATTCACAGTATCGATTCCATCCAACTCCAACATGTGGCCGTTTCTGTGAGGAACTTGGTGAGCTGGCCAATGCCTACGCGGAGCTGCAGGGCAACCTTCACACGGAAAAGAAGCTCAAAATGGAAGCTGAGGCCCTGCCTTTCCAGATTTTTGAAAGGAGTTTGAGTTATAGCGATATAGATGCTCCAAATGGTTTTGCTTTCGTTGGATTCATCAGCATTTTCATATCCCATCGGTGTGATTGCTTCAGCTCTTCGGCTTCCCAACCACTGTCCAGCTGTTGCTCAACCTTTCATAATAGAGTGGAAAGCCCTAGGGGAGAGGCACTTAGAAGAAGTTGACCCACCAGAAGGTCACTGCTTTCTGTGAGCCTTGCTCATGACGAATGCGTGCTTAGGAACCATTTTTGTATCTCTTGAGCATCTTTGAATAGAAACAAGAAGTGAATAGAAACCGCTTCTCCGCAAGACCTGAAGCTACTGCATGATTGAAATATCTTCACTGGAAGGAAATGTCTGCGGAGTGTGTCCTCACACAGCCATCAAATCCGTTATTCATCAACTGCACAGGCGAAGGCAGTGGAAGCAAGGCGCGTTGTGTGGAGTCATAGAAAATGGGGCAAAGGCATAATGGAAATGAGCAGCTCAGTGCTGATGTGCAGGGCTATCCAAGAGACGCCGGCACCAGAGGTACCCTTGGGAATGGCGAGGAAATGAGGTTTGAAGCTATAACCTAGATGGGTCTCAGTGCTGTAAGTCGAATTGCCTGAATCTCCAATCGGTTGGCAGGGTATGGACTCATGATGACTCATGGACTCACTGAAAGTTTATCCATTCTCAACAGCTTCCAGTCTGCAACTCACATCTTTGTCGCCCGAAGCTCCTGTAATTCACCAGATCTCCATGAGTCGAACCCACTTTTGCTCAAGTCATGCCTGGTGTATGAACTTCGTCACATGCTGGCACTCATCCACTCCCTTCAAGTTCAACAAAAACCATAGCACTGGAGGATCATTGATGACTCCGATGACTCCGATGACCCTCCTGTCATTTCTGCCCGCAGTTTTGCTGTTTTTCTGCCTGTGGCGGCGTCGCCGTCATCGCCGTCGTCACCCGACGAAGGAGCGGCAGCGAGAGCTCTCCGAGGTAGCTTCCCTGGTGTGCAAGCTTAAACGGTTGAGGATCTTGGGATGTTGTGCAGCAGGAAAGTCGAATCTCAGAAAGTGCCTGGCAGAAGTCTTGCAGTTGCCAGCAGTGGAGATGGATAGCATCTATTGGAAGCTTGGTTTTTTTATGTTGTTGTTCATAGGTATCAATTTTTTTTGGTGATGGTGATATATGGTGATGTCTTGGCGAACAGTTAAGCTACCAGTGAGTGAATCAAGACCCCAGGAAGCCAGGTTGGGTGATGCGCCATCCAGATGAGACCTTGGACCTCTTAACCCAACGGACCCAGGAGGATGCATGGATCGTGGATGGGAACTTCATGAGTAAACCCAGGCCTACCTGAAGCACACAATAAACATCAATAAACACATGGTGGAAGGAGTTACACAACCAACCGTGATGCCAAGCAGAAGTTTCAAACCTTTGGTTTTGTGTTCTCTGTGGTCGGTTCCACCATTTTGAATCCCAACATGGAAGCTACCTCCGCTTTGCCAGGGACCTGGATCGCTCAGAATTGAACCGGTGGCTGTGGGAGAAAACGCAGTGCGTTGTATGGTTGGACTACCCATTTTGGACCATCTATCTCCGTGCATGGCGGCGCACTCTGTGGAGGAGGGGTAGATGTAGAACGTCATGCAACTTCATGGGTTACAACAAGGCATTTACATATTTTATATAAGATCCAGGGCAAGATCCATTTCCCATACATCATTTGGATCTTTTGAGAAGCTGGGCATCATTGCAGCTACTTAATTAACAAACCCCTGCTTCCCTTTTTGTGGAGGATCAGCTCGGGCGAGCCTTGCTGCAACGGAAACCGTGAGACCTGGTCCCTGCTTCTGTGTGACTTCCGCAACAGTATTCCCTACTTCGTGTGGACCACGCACGCTCAACTTGCGCAGAGGGTCCAGCAATTGGAACATATCTTTGACGCTGGACTTGAACTGGGCAAATTTTGATGACATGAAATGACATTCCCCACTGCCTGTTTTTCCCTTATGAATTGGGCGGTACCTTGCAGAAATAGCTGCTCTTCACGGGAATTGTGGTGCATATTTAAAATCACACACATGCAAGCATGCACAGACACATGTATGATTCAAAAGATTGAACTAGAAGAAGCTAGTGTTGATTTTTTTTGGACATGGTTGCGAAAGATACTTGCAAACATTTACAAAAAATGGTTGCATAGAGAGTTACTATTGCACTATCTCATAGATAGGACAGCCCCTTCCAGGGCAGTCTGCCGGCAGAATTTCTCCTTTTGGGACACTTCTCGTCCGAGGAAGGGAAGCTTCACTTTGTGGCTCTCAGATCGCAGGCGGAGACGAATTACTTCCTGCATGAGATCGCCGCAAATCTGCAGTCGTGAGCCACGCATGATGGCACGTGATGGGTCACTGTGGGACCTCAGCGAAATTCAGCGAACATGTGAAGTAGCAAGGCATATCATTTGCGCATGGTCCTGCTACCATCTCGGGTTGGAGATCGAGCTGAAACCACTTTGTTGGAAATCTTGCTGAATGACTTCAGCTTCACAGCGTTGCAAGGAAAGATCTTGCGACGGCAGATCAGTTGACCGAGAGGGAGCACAAATTACCGACTTGTGGCTACAATGGCGCATTTATTGTACTCATGCCATTGCCCAAAAAAGAAGTTTGTGTTTGTGCCATGGTCTATGGCCAAGATGAGCAATTGTGTATGTATCCGGCAACCACAAATAGATACTGTATACATCGCAGCACGTCAATGGTGATTTGTTCCCTCGCAGCCCCTGTGACCTGTGATGATACACCCATCTTTGGAGTTGGTTTTTTTCTTCTCCGAATGGAACGGTGCAGGATTTGGATTCTCCAGGATCCACCTTGGGTTTACGGCTTTACCTGTTTGTTTTTGTTTGAGTTTGATGACATATCAGCTTGAGGCCACTTTTCTTTGCGGATTGGTGGTAGGGAAACTGATTTTTTAGCACCAACAAACTGGAAATTTGATGTTAGATACGGTACAAATACACACATGTATATATAAATAGATATAGATATGATATAGATATACATGCGCATATATCTATCTTGATATTTCATATGATAGCATCCTTATCACACACACACATGCAAACATCCGCATATATCCATATATATATATATGTATATATATAGTGCATATGAAAAACACGTTTGAGGCAGCCTTGGAGGAGCAGACTTTTCTGCGATCTCAAGCAGAGGCAGCTGGAACACGTCGTGGGAGCTGGAACAGGAAGTCATTCAGATCTTAGATGCCCAATTTCCAGGTAAACTGTGAAGCTTTAGAAAACTAAAAATGATTGTCACACCTGGTTATCGCTGTTTGCGAACTTTGAGGCAGCTTTGGCTGAGCAGAAGCGTTTGCTGCTAGAGGTGACGAATGGCTTTGCTTCGTTTCTTTCTGTCTCCGTTGTCGTCGACATCGCACTTGACTTGTCACTGACTCAGGCGCAGAGATCCCATGAGGCACTGGTAGATATCACCGGTGGAAGGGATGTTATGCAACCTGGTGATGTAGACATTCAAGTAAGTTCTTATAGAAGCCCTTGTTGACTGACCTGCACAATGGAACGTCAAAGCGGTTGGCCGGTGCTGCGACAACTTGTTTGATGCTTGGAACTGCCTTTTGTTATAATTTTTTGACCACTGCTCAATCAATTGGCCCTGGTGATCCACAATAATACTGACAAGTTCAATAGATAATAGATCCATTGAACTGCTACACTTGTGTAATTGTGCAGCGTAATTTGGCAATTAGTCACAGCAACACATGTGCACAGTGGCAACGTGCATGTATGGCACCCCACTTCAATTTTGTGATAGGTCTTACGCACGCACTGACCATGAGTTAGACATCTTGATAAAGAGCCATATAGACTTGTTACTCCCCGATCAATTAACGTCTTGCAAAAATATACTTTTCCATGTCCATGTCAAAAACAAAGATCAGAATCGTGATACCAGCAGGCCTGATTCCATGTTAATGAAAAGAAAGACAGGAGAAAAATGGTGAGAGTGAAGTTGTAAATGACATGTGGTCAGGTTCCATGTACACTAATACCCAGAGAGGGTCAACTAAATCCAGGGATTCCAATTTCCCCAGGAAAACCAAATAGTACCAACGTCCATGTTAAGCGAAAGGATTTCAACCTGCACTTCCACGTTAATTGAACAGGGTGTAGACATTTTTGTTTAGCTGGCTATCCGCCTACACAGGGTCCAACTATGCTCGTCAGGATCTTGATGTTGCATTTTTTTGCTCAAAGATCTGGTCAGAGAAGCGTTGAGAACGGTTGGGCGTCTTGTGGCGTTGGCCCTGGACGGATGATGGTACCGAATGGCTTGACGTGCAAGTGCCTTGGGTAAAAGACACGGTGGTGCTCCTGCATTCATGCCAACAACATGCCCGGACGGAAATTGACTGAAAGGAGATCTGTAGGTGTGATCGGCCAAACACTTGCGAGATCCAAACTGAGATGAAACTTGAAAAACCTGGACACCAAAGTGATACAAACGCTGACTTATATACTGAGCTAGGATTGCATGCTCATCTTTCTTCCGGGTTCTCACGTGTTCTCATGAAAAAAATCAATCAGCGTAGGGCCTGCAGTTTATGTTGCACATTTCTATCCGGTTCACTTGACTAGAGTTCCCAAAGTTTCCTGTCATGACTGGCTTTCAATGCTGATTTGATGTTTTTTTCTTCCATGAAGCGAGAGGGAACACCAGGCAACTTACGTTATAATTCTTGGGAGGCCGGACATGGATGAGGGTGGATTTGGGATGTGTGTGTGGTATTTGGATGATTCGGTAAACTCTTAAGTCAATAGCTGAAGCTACAAATCCCCAACCCTAGTTACAAGCCACTGAGTCACAGTGCCACTTCCAAGCCATCCAGCTTCAGAAAGCTCTCACGGACACCCTTTCTGAGGAACACCTTCTTCGACATCCCGGAGGATGATGCAGATCTACCAGAAGGCCCAGCGACCTGTCCCCCGGCGAGTGATGGATGGTGGCCTTCATCCTCCAGTTCTCGACTTGGATCGGACACTTTGAATGAGAGCAGTGTGTGACTTTTTTTTCTCCCCCTTTTTGGTGAGATCTCACCAGAGGTTTTGAGAGGTGGGGCAACAAATTCGCTTCAAGGATTTGCTTTTAGGAGGAATTCACTTTTGGCAAGTGGGGCAACAAAAGAAAAGTGGCGGCAAAAGGTGTATCCCCAGGCTAGATGCACAATTGCCTTTAGGGGACAGGTTTGAGGTGATTGATATGTCCAGACCGCTGAAAATGGCTTGTGTTTTCTCCAATATACAATTATATAACTAGTCATTGATAAGAATGATATGGCTGGCCTTGTGATGAGAGATTTGCAGCAGACGTGGACCACCTACAACATGTCTCAAGGTTGCAAGATCCTCCAAGATTTGGTCCAACCTCGTAATGTGTGCAGATTTTTTGATGCCGAGGATGGGCCCAGCTGGCCGTCAAGTCCTGCCTTCTTCGATTTGCCCACCTTGGGGGAGACAGATCAAACGGTGGGCCTCACTTGGAGTGATAGTTGGTGGGTGAAAGGTTTAGGATACTCCAGTCTTTGCATGCAAGTAGAGGTTTTTATATTTTGAAGGTATACCACACCTTGGGCATCTTATATCTTGTAAATTCTTTCTTATAATATCATAGCACGCTTTGAGGTGGGAGGGTGGTTGAATGGGTGATGAAATTAGAGTAAGAGTAAGACAAGACTCGTACAGATAGAGGATTTTGACAGCTCCAGAACTCCAGGTGGTTCTAGGTATGAGGTCAATTCTTGTCAGATTATTTCGAGATGAAGATGATCCCAAGTGGATTGTGAAATGGGTGTGCCCTCTGGTAATGGCAATGGAAAATCCGCTGCTGTATTTGCAGATGTATTTCCATGGATTTCCATTGCTACATTAGAATGCTGGAGAGTATCTCAAAATTCGAACCCAACTGCCTTGGGTACCACACATTCAGGTGCCAAAAATTTCAACGAATCATCCGACTCAACGACTCAACGACTCCGTAACTGGGTCCCGCAGCTTCCATTGGACCCATCAGGTGTTGAACACTCCGGACCCATGGATGGATAGCCTTGTTCATCGCTTCGGAGAGCCCTTGGCACCAAACAACGGGAGCTATGGGGCCACACCATCGCCGCCGTTGATGTGGCTTGGGATGGGTTTACTGGAAGGTTATGTCGGGACACCCTGAAAGGTGGTTTAGGAAGGAAAACTTTCCAAAAATGACTTTAGCTAAAGAAATTCAACTGATAGTTGGTGAAATAATTGTTCTCATTCATTTTGGTAAAATCGTTGGGTCGAAGGAATATGGTTGATAGTGAGGCAGCGTTTGCAAGATGAATTTGCGACCGAACCATTCTTCCAGAACTATTTTGGTCTACTCTATACATATGTTCTGCGAAGATGGGAAGTTCATTTGTCATTCAAGAAACAGTGCCTGGTGTTAGAAAAGGGAACATATCACTGGAAGAACGGTGCGTGAAGCAGGGAAAAGGGCACACTACCAAAGTTTCATCCATATTTCTGCGTAGTTTCTACTTCCAATTTTGCGTGGCAGCTTAGTGTGCAAAAACAATAAAGCGAATTCAAAACCTCGCAATACTGCATTTTCTCAGTCTGATCATCACCAAGCTTCACCGTGCAAGTCTTTGCGTCCCTCATTCAACTTTGTTCTCCCAACCTTTGTGCCCTGAGGACACCTGACTGGTTTGAGCGCATGCCCATGAAGACGTCCGAGCGCTTTCCTTTCGATCCTGTGGTGGGCAAAATGACGGCCTCAACACCAGATGGGCGGAGCTCCAGTGGGCGGTCACCACCATCAGAGAATAACAGCACCATCGCCAGGCAGACGCCTGATCCTTTTGAGGACAGGGTGAAAGTTCAAAACTTGGTACCGGGATGCTCCACTAAAGTATTAGAGTGGTGACTGGCATGGCAATCAAACCAGAAGGTGCATGAGTGCAAGATGACCTATCTTTTTAAAGGGGGGGTCTCGTTTCCATGAGTATCTCCAAATCCCCTTCCGCTCCATCAAGCTGAATGCGTTTTTGAATGTTTTTGAACCATCACCTTTCCCACTTTTCCCTCACCATTTTTCTGGCGGTTCCGGTGCGCCAGGATACCCCGAGCCCTGTTGAGGCCAGCTACGGACGTTCGCCCAGTCGCTTCGATCAGCTACTCGCGGCCGAAGTGGGCCGCAGCGGTGATGCCTCAGAGCGCTCCCCACAACGGCAGGCCATGGTAGGGAAGGATGGTCGTTTCCCTACCCCGCCCTACCTTGTGTTGTTGTTGTTGTTGTTGTTGTTGTTGTTGTTGTTGTTGTTGTTGTTGTTGTTGTTGTTGTTGTTGTTGTTGTTGTTGTGTGTGTGTGTGTGTGTGTGTGTGTGTGTGTGTGTGTG
>DF245210.1:0-19698 GCA_000507305.1 Breviolum minutum Mf 1.05b.01 | reverse complement strand
CATATATATATATATATTATATTTATATATTTATATATATATATACCCATAGGATCCATGTATGATATATTTACCTACATTTACCTTAAAACTACTGTAAACCAAATGTAGGTAAATATACTAGACATGGATCCGTCATGGGATACAGCAAAAAAATCCTGAACTGGACTCAAAGGGAAATGGATCTTTGTCCAGCTATCACGTTGAAACGCAGTTTTTGCTGGGTGTAACTGGAATTTTCGGGTCCAATTCGATGAGGATATCCCGAATGAAAATCCTAATTCCTCAATCCTAAACCAACATCAAACATTTGGCATAAATCTAATTCCAGTGCCTATTCTAGCTGGAAAAAAAAGGATTTTAGGCCCCCGAGGACTCATTCTGAGACATGCCAATACTTCTGCCCTTTTTGTGCAACCTTTATCGACTCATAAACCAATTTATTCATCCACCGGACCTCAATTCAACACGCCAAAAAATAGGCTGTGCACGAAATCCTAGTAAAACTTGGGCCTTTTTTTTCACCAGAAACAAATGTTTATGAACTGTTGATGGAAGAAATCCTGTACCAGTTGATATGCAGTTTATGCAGTTTATCCCACCATAAAACAAGGTTATACAGCTATACATCCCAGGCGGTGCAGGGGTGGCGAAATCCGTCGGGATTTCCATGATTGCCAGGACGCCCAGCAGAAGGTCGAATAGTAGACATCCAGGTATGTCTCGTTTGTCTCTTCAGTCCAAGATCTCAGAGTTTTTTTCAATGAAAAGGTCCCATGGTGGTGGTAAGGGTATGACTAGGTGCCCTTGGTTATAGGGTTTATTGTATCCTATTATAGGAATCCCTATGAAACAGCCACCTAGGTGGTGGCATCTCAAATATTTCTTATTTCTACTCCTACTTGGGGAAGATTTTGATCCATTTTGACCATCATATTTTTCAAATGGGTTGGTGAAAAACCACCAACTAGATGATTTTCTGGGCATTTTTCTTGCTGCAGCAAAGTTTGAGCAACAAAACCCGTAGATGATTCAATGAGGCGAATTTCTTCAAGAGGGGAAGTGGGTATTATACGGAATTCAAATCAACGGCCCGGTGAAACAAATCCTGAGAACTCAAGACTTGGTGGTTGTTTTATCCTGGTTGACTTTGATTTGTATGTAATGGGGAGGATATTGAAACATCCCCTCTTGATTATACTGTTACGCAGTGATCCCCGAAATAGGTTCATACTGTCTATTGTAATTATTCAGCATTAAGTAACAGATTATGTTGGTTGTAAAAGAGACTGCAACTTCATGTCTACTTTGTTTAAATGTCTTGCAATATTCTAGTATCTCGAGTCTCGAGTAGAACTTCCTATGAGTGAGTATAAGAGCATGAACTTAGTGTTTGGAAGATAGTGTGATCCTAGATTAGATGGCTTCTCCAATCATTGCGCCCTTCCCTGAAAACCAAACCATGGAACAAACATGAACAAAATTCCTATGTTGTCATCTCTGTCATTCCTATCACTTCCAATGTTAGTCCTGGCACCCATTTGTCCTTCGTGTTGGAGCTCCTTCACACGGTCTTTTACAATCAAAACAAAGGACATTTGGATTGCAGGATGATACATACTGTTGATGCTTCAGAAATCACAAACAACCACCTGGGATGTATCAAACCATGTAAATAGTGGTATAAACTGGTGTTTCTTCCATCAACAATATCATCATCTTATGTGTTTTTTGGGGTTTGTTTGAGTTGTCTCTTCCACTTCCATCCATTTCCATTCTCGGCTGATTCAGCTCCAGGTCCGCCACTCCAATGTCTCGAGCAAGTTCGAGGGCAGAATCAGGTGGTTTCAACGTGCGGGAAGATAAGGATCCCGGGGAAGATATGGATCCATCAAAAAGTGAATGGGACCGAATCCCAACGGACCCCTAAGTAAGGTGCGATCGAGCTATTAGATACTCAGGTTTTTTGGGGGGTCCGGAAACAGCGGGTCCGACCGTTGGAGATTTCTTGGAATGGACAGTTTCAGCCTTTGAGTGTTAACCACTCCATGCTGTGGTCAAAGGGAAGTGCTGTGTGTCTGGAAATGGTTTGGGGCCCCTACAGTCCATGATTTCGTATTGCAAATGCCCTCATCATCCAATTTTTTTGAAGCAATTAGGGGTGTCAAACATGTTGAGTAGAAGAAATGGTGCACCACTTGGCCACTTGGGAATTATAAGTCGACCATTTGTATAATGACCTCATGAATACCTTTCAGGGAACTAACATATCCCCCTGATAAGGCATAGTTGAAGATGATTTTGCTTTTCCCCAGGTGGGATATGTTAGTTTCCTGGAGGGTAATACAGTAATTGGGATACGACTCCATGGGATCCATGGGACTGCTCTGGTATATTTACCCACATGAATGGTTGATTTTTATGGTTTTCAGGTAGGTAAATAATACCAGTCCCGTCCCATGGATCCTATGGATTTTCTACCACGGCAAGTTGTAGACCTCCGACACAAATTTGTCAGGTGGCCTCCTTGAAGCGTAGCTATGGGGAAAAAACCGTGGGTAAATAGGAGAGAAGGTGTGAAAACCGGTTTGGGAGCAATTTTTTTGGGGACAACCTCCAAGTCAACCTGAAACTAAATGGCGGTCCAGTATAGTGGAATCTTCCCCCCAAATCCACGTCATTCAAGTTGGTGAATTGAAAAACCATCCATTTTTCAGAGGAAAAGCAAACAGGACCAAGGTTGAAACCACAGGACCAAGGTAGTTTTGTAATACTCTTGATGTAAGAAATCTGGCGATCACCAGTTGAGGTAGGTAGTCTATCCGAGTCTATCCCATTATGTACAGGTTTTTTTACATCCCAGGTGGTGCCGGAGTTTCTTCCATCAACAGTACCTAGTCCGATTTTAGATTATATCATGACAATCGTTTTTTTTGCATTTGATGACGCAGTGAAAGAAAGGTTAAGAGGAATGCGTTATAACGAAGGTAAGTATACCATGTGTATGAACAAAAAGCACACATTTTACTAGCTTCACATACACATAGCTGTGTTTTTTTTAAAAAACAAACCCAACAAAGCCCCACCGCCAAACTGAGCATCGTCAACTTTGCCGCGAGGCCGTCCTGCCTCTGATGGTGGTCGTCGTAGCATGCCACTGGCTACCTATCGCCATGGTGATTGGGCCACCAATTTACCACAAGAGGCGGCGAATACAACAAGCACATCCAGTGGGGTTCCAGGAGTTTATATGACTCCACTTATAGGGGTTGAAAGTTATAACCCCAGAGACCCATTGATAAGGCATGATAAGGCTACTTGTAGGGATTATAAACTTCTTTATATCTTGATTATTACTAGTAGGGGCCGACTTTGCAGTGCTTTAGTTTTGATGACCCAACAAAAATCAAACGGTGTCTTACATGTAGATCCATATATGATCCAACTAGATGACTTACATGACTTCACCATGTCCTAAATTGTTTGGCCCGTTTTGGTGCGTTTGAATTTTGACACTTGGTGTTTTCGTGTCTTTTTCTCTGAGTGTTTGCGGGACCCGCATCCTCACAAACTGGCTGGCAGGAGGTGTCCAGCCAAAGTCAAGGAAACTGTCTTGAAGGTTGGGACCCTCAATGTGGACACAACTACTGCGCAGACTCAGCGGTCAATAGGGATATAAAGGGTAACACAACGTGAAGCGTAGTTCCCATTTCGCTCGAAAAATGCGAAACAGCCTGCGGATACATGTCCCCAACTAGCAAATTCACAAATCCCCGCTCCAACTGACCTGTCATGGGATTCTTTGGGGTGAAGGAATTGCCTTTAGTACTGCCCAAGTGAAGGTTGAGATGAGGGCCTTGAACCTATAACTAATTATAACGCAAAAAGAAAAACACCACAAGTGCCATAGGAAAAATGCTTTGCCACTGACTTGTACTGGTACATATTTAGATGATGGGCTCCTGAAATTAGTGAAATGCAACTAGTACATGTTTCTTGTTTCTGGGTTTTAATGATGATGTATATCATATATCGGATTGATACGTGTTTTTCTTTACGTGCTTCCTTTCCTGAACATAGATTCCCCATAGGATCCGTGTCTAAGTCTAGTATATTTACCTACATTAGTTGTATAATTTTAATGGTATAAATCTAGGTAGATATTTATATACCATACATGGATCCTATGGGATAGATTCTGGTTACATCATGTCTCAAATCTGTTGACGTAGACAAATACTGTGTATCTAATATTGTTTGCAGCCACCAGGTCGCGCCTTGAGTCTTTCACGCAGTGTGATGTCCTTGCCTGAGATTCAACAATGTTCAGATGCATGGGAAGGAGTTGTTGTTGTTGTTGTTGTTGTTGTTGTTGTTGTTCTATGTTTGTGGGCTCCTTCTTGAGAAGAGGCACAAAAGGGTCCCAAAGTATGCATGAGCAGTGATCAGAAACTTATCAAAGCACTTTTTTTGTGGTTTACAGAGTTTCTAAAACAATCCAATTGTTTTTATCAAGACTACGCCAAACAAGTTTACCATGATTATACAAGAAGGTTAAGACTCAAAACGTGAAAAAAGAGCGAACATTGAACAGATGTGGTCATTTTTTTTCAAATTTGTTCTTGTTTTGGCGTGGTGTGCATCATTCCCAGCGGGGCTAAGTATTGACAAAAGGTATAGGAGCTAGAAACAACAGGTTTTGAAACACAAGTCACAATCAACCTAGGTGAAAGTAGATAAGTTTCTAGTAGCTTTGCTAGGGTGAATTCATGTTGTTGTACCTTCAGAAGGCCTTGTCAAACCCTTACAGCCTGGTTTTATATGATTTGTATTTTTGCAGCTGCATGGTGCTTCTATCCCAGGTTTAACAACCATGATACACCCGGAAACTTAAACATGGAGTTCAAAAAACTGAAAGGTTGGATTTTTTCCAAATATTTTCTGGTTTCAACTATGACAGTCATATGAATATAGTGGGCTTTGTCTCTTTGGATCATCCCTCTCCCAAGTGAAAATTCTCAGATTTGGGATTTCACCCTTCACCTTATCAATAAATTGTATGCTCACATACTGTACCCTCCATAAAACTAACATAGCCCTTGAGAATAAGCCATCCCAAAGGGAAATGTCATGTTCCAAACATCATTTTTTGGGGGGCTATGTTAGTTTCAGGGAGGGTATTGACCCAAGGTGACTTGGACAGTACATGACCCACCAACACATTTGGAGCACGGTGGTAAATCACAATTTACTCAGGTCAGAAGACAGCGTCAGCAGCCGGAGCCGTTGATCGTGGGTTGTTGGTTGGTTGTTTTAGAGCTTGCAACACCTTTAAAGCACATCCAGCTCATAGATGGACAATTGTTGTTCATAGTCATGTTTGAAGACATTTTTTTAAAAGTAGCTCAGTGGCGATGGTTCGGGTTTGAAATTTGTTTGCCCTTGATTCAGGTTTTGTTGTTGTTGTTGTNGTTGTTGTTGTTGTTGTTGTTGTTGTTGTTGTTGTTGTTGTTGTTGTTGTTGTTGTTGTTGTTGTTTTGTTGTTGTTGTTGTTGTTGTTGTTGTTGCTTCTTCCAAAAACCTTCACGACATTCTCTAAGTGAAATTGTGTATCCTCATCCTTTCTCCAGGAGCCGAGTGAGTCGTGTGATTTCCGTTCGGAAAGGGAAACATATGAGGCGGGGAACCTTCAATGGTTGATCCTGGGGTTTGTTGAAAGGTAAAACTGTATTTAAACGTTGAACTTTAAGCAGGAGACCCCAAGTGTTTGTTTGGTTTGTGCTTTGAATTGGGGCAAAGTGTTTGGAATGAAGCTAGTGTTGAAGGACTGTTGAGAGATGTTGAAGGGATGACCATGTTGATGCTTAGACCGTGGGGTCATTTACGCACAAGATCAGTTTCAGACTTTGGATAGATGAGGATCCTAAAGATGGTTCAGATTTGGATAAGCTAAGAACAAATCCGGTAGAATATCATGGATTATGAAATTGTGAACCTTGGTGACATTCCGAGACCCTCCTGGGAACTAACATATCACCAAGGCACCTGTTGAAGATGATGTTCCTAAAAACCACTGGTGGGATATGGATTCGTTCTAGGGAGGGTATATCATACTCATTTTGTTGCTGATTATGTCAGCGATGTATCATCCATCAATTTTCTAGGTGGTGGTTTCAAATATGTTTTTATGTTCATCCCTATTTTGGGGGAATGATCCAATTTGACGAGCATATTTTTCAGATGGGTGGTTCAACCACCAACTGATTTTGCAGTGTTTTTTTTTGCTGAGGCAAAGTCGATCCGCCCAAAGCGTTGGAGCGAGTTCGGATGCCCGGTGGATTGAAAAAGTCGTCATGCAGGTCGGGGATTCAACCAATGGTTAATTGATAAGTGGTGATTTGGGGCCCGGTGGTTTGGGATTCTAGGGATACCCCAAAGTAACAATGGGGTTTGGGATTCTAGGGATACCCCTAAGTACTCTCCAGGGAACTAACATATCCCCCAAAAATGGCATTTTGAAGATGATTTTCCTTTTCCCAAGGTGGGATATGTTAATTCCCTGGAGGGTACCCCTAAGTAACAAAAACCTTTCATTTTCGGGGATCCAATCGGAATATCATGAGCTGAGCGATGTGCCAACAGCGAGCTGCACACTCCCTGATACTCTTTGAGGTGACAGCTGTTAGTTTTAGGGGAGAGTAGTGGTGATGAGTATTTGCTCAACACATTGTTATAAGCCAGTTCTACATATATTATACTAAGTAATTAGCTTTTTTGACGAATCATCAAACTGGTTCCATCATAGATGCCATTTTCAGGGGCCATGGAACATTAAGGAATTTAAGGAGATGTAACTAGTTGGGAACTTCTGACTGATGCATGACCTTACACTTGATATAGTAGTACAAACCTGCGACCTCTTTTGGGAAGCAGCCCTCTCCCTTGAGGTTCTCAGATGTTGATGTCCTTGTTGGAATCTTCTCGTCCTGACCTACAGGTGACTCGGTGACCAGACCGGGCCATGTTGGAAGGAGACATGGGGAATCTCCCATTCCTGTTTTCGTTTCATATACATATATATATATATGCATACATATATATATATATATGTATATGTACCTGGACCAAAGGGTGCCAAATGTTTGCTAAAGGGTGTCAATTCAACATCCCTTAGGGTTTATTGGCACCCCTTTGAAGGTGCTGGTATATGCCGGTCAAAGTTGATTCCATCATTGAAAGTTTCAAGATTTCAGGTGTTCTTTTTCAAAGGTACCTTTTTGAGAACCAGCTGCATCAGCTGATAGTTTGTCCTTGCCAGGTCTCATGTGGATTTGTGTGCCAGTTTGGAATCGTAGATTAACAAGTCATACTGTAATGATTTATAAACATATTAGCGAATGATTTTTGGGGAGTGTTCATTTCAAATTTTGAGCACCTAAACAATAGCGAATGCATTTTGGCGATTTTTCTTTGGGAGGTATGATCATTTTGAGACTCTATACAGGGTTGAGCTGCTTTCCAGCTGCTTCCAAACCGATGTCAGCTTGCCATCAACAGCTCAACAGCAGGTTCACAGAGTGTCCGGATACTCCTTGGAAGCAGATACCATGGATTTCCACATATTTTCTGAAGGTGGGGCCGCCGATGATGCGCTAACAAATCTTCGAAAAGAAAGGGAGATGGTTTGTGGGAAAGGAAGGACTGTATACTATAAGTCTTGCTTTCATATAGTGGATTCATTCGGTGATATGATTAGTGATTATTATTGTATAAGATCCTGACATTAAGCATCGGCATGACTTAACTTTGCTATCAAACTATCAGAATTATGCATTGAATTGCAGCTTTAGTGAGGCCGCAATTTCTTCCAACGTGGCAAGTGGTGCATATGCGTACTCCTTTATTCATTCTAGAGAAAATGACTAGAAGAGCAAAGCCCGCATATACCCTATATACACCCCCGAAAATTAACATGGAATGGAACCTGAAAATGCTCGTTGGAAAAGGATACACATCTACATGCCACCAATTTTAAGGTTCCATGGGGTGTAATCGCTGTTCACCAGTATGTTGGGTTTGAAACGTGGTGGGCTTTGTTTTTGGTACCATGTTTGGATATGTTTGGCCTTTTGGGGTACACATTTAGCGTTACCATCTGGAATAGTAGACCGCCACGTGCCCACCAAACAGAATTGGGCAATAGTCTAGCAAGTAGAAATCCCATAAACCTGCTGAAGCCTGCTGAGATTGTACAGTTTACACTCTGGAAATTTAGCAAAGATACGAAACATGACGCTTTGCTAAAGGTAACTCATGGTATTTTGGTGTTTCTGTGTTGAATTTCAGATCTTTTCTAGGATTTTGCATGTAACTCCCAATTCGGAGTACGGATGACTACTCGTAGCCGGGTTTGTTTCACATATATCAGCAATTGAAGCAGATGGTGCTAGGATGCCACGACCGGCGATGGCCCGCCCCGGTGAAAATCTTCACCGATCAGGTCTTTTGCATGGTAGCATTTTTGGTGTTTTCGCAGATCAACTGTCAACCTTAGCGGCTTGGTTCCAACCGGGTTGGTGGAATTTCTGATCACCTTTAAGCAAAAATGAGTGGATTCCAGTGATCAGGGGTAGGGGCAGAGTGAATGTGTGTTGTACGGATGTGTTTTTTTTGGGGGGTCTAGGTGGTGGTTTCATTTTTTTTAAATATTTATTACCCCTATTTGGGGAAGATGTTCAATTTCAGCAATGTCACTGATATTTTTCAGATGGGTTGAAACCACCAACCAGGCATGGGATTTGTGAATTTCAATGACCCTTAGTCTTTAGCTTGGTACATGACAACTTCAGTGTTTCAGCCTGGTTTTAATCGCTGAGAGTCTGTTGATTTGGTAAGATTTCCCTTCAGCCAGTGATGCTTTGGAGCGGAAACTCCAAGTTTCAGCCACACAGTGGTAGATACAGCAACCTTTTGAGATTATATTCATACATAGATATACCATATATATAGAAGATATTGATAGATAATGTATACAATCCTTATCATTTATACATCTTTCATTTTCAGAAATCAATCTCCATGAATTTCCCACCCCCTATTTTTGGGGATGTTGGATACGTTAAATCCTCCAGATTTTCAACACAGGCGCCCTTGGTGGAGTTGTATCGCTTCGGTCCTGGAGATGTGGTGAGTAAAAAGGACAGGCCATTTTTCGACAGAAAGTTCCTGTTTTCAACCAGCAGGGACGACCCAGTTGACCCTGGTTATTTAAGCCATAGAAAGAGGATTATACTATCCAGCTATAAAGGGATTATGATAAGTCGTTATAAGAATCCCTATGAACCAATCAGTATAATGGAATGTCATAAGAGTTTTGAACGTTGCTCATGTTAGTTTACGTGGTATTTGTTTAGCTGCACCTTTGAGAAACGAAGTGTATACGATTTATAATAATACGCTACAAAAGTATACAAAAGTGAACCCCAAATGTGTGTTCCCCAGATTCAACGACATCCATGCACCAAAAGCGCGATTTGACTTCTTGGGAGGGACATCCATCTATAACTTTAAACAAATCACTCCAAGAAGGTGCCATCACTTGCTCAATGCGCCTGGATGTCATGTCAGATAGGGCACTTTTCGATATGTGTCCATATAGTGATCGAGTGAATAGCAGTTCGTTGGATCCAAAAGAATCAGCACTCTTTGACTTACCCGGGCGATCCGCCCGGGTTGCGGCAACAAAACACGGAAATCGAATCAGCACTTACATGATTTTGATTTCTCCACTTCAATTGGGTCCCCTTGCTTACCAGGAGTTTTCCAATCCCTACATCTTCATCGTTCGTGATGGATGTTTCCTTCTGTCGAATTTGGAGTCTGAAGGCGTTCACAAGTCTCTTGGCGAATCATGGGGCGCACCATCACCTACACTTGTGAAAGTTAACATGTCACCAGAAAAGGGACCATGTTAAAAGGAACTTCATCTTCCAACCATCTGTTTGTAGGGGATATGATGATGTTAGTTTTGGGGGGAGTAGGACTTCGTAATGGACTCACCATTGGAAAAAGTTTCTCTTTGGAAATTCACCCATGGTCAGGTTCTATGGTCTTTCTTTATGTGGTGGCGAGTAATTGCTATTGAAGTCAAAGAGTTTTGAAAAGTGCGTTTTCTTTTGTTGTTCATGGGTCTACTAGATTACAATGCTACGTTTTTAGCGGTATCTAATTCATAAGCTTATGTCATTGTCTGAAAAAATTGGCCCCAAATCCAACGGTATCCTGCTAAAATGAACCATTCTATAATTCGGCGTTCCTCAGTTTGAGACACGGCCATATGTTGCATCCATCTTTCTTGTTGCACTCCTTTGCCATGTCTTGGGCCATGGGTAGCCAGGTCAAATTTGCATGGATTTTCCGAAAAAGTTTGTCCAAGTAGGATGCCATGTGTGGACAAGTCATAGAGGTGAACTTCCCATTGTTTTCCTACCTCAAGTAGGTGGGGGATGGTGATACTCCCGTTCATGTTCTGATAGGTTCCTTGTCCACCCAAACTCATTTTGGTATTCCCCCCCAGGAATGGGATTGACCATCCCCCAAGAGGCTTATCAAAATTGGTACAAGTTGAGCTACTGTCTGTTTATACTAGCACAAGCTAGGAAAGAAACAATGACTTTCATAAGGAATCTCGGAATCCCGTTGGATCCATGCATGTTAGGTTTGTATGAAGTATAAAGTATATATGAACATACCCATAGTATCCATGTATGGTATATTTACCTACAGTTACCATAAAAATCAACCAAATGTAGGTAGATATACCATACATGGATGGTATGGGATATATCATACTTTATGGTGCAGAACTGCGGTAGTTTATATATTGTCCTACTATTTGCAGTGTTTTTTGAAATGCATCCAAGGTGGTGAGCTAAGCCATTACTGTGGACCCGACCCATTGTGATCGGGTACTACCACATTGGGAGATAAAGAACACATGGGAATGCTATATATATATCATATATGCATGTATATATATATATATAATATGCATCTCCAATTGAGCCTAGAAAACGCTCAGTATTTATACCCCCAGGATTCATATTGCATGCGATACTCAAATGTGGTATACTGTACTTTCAAACTGGGAATCGAGTTGCCATACATAACTTTATAGGCATGCCAAGCATCTTGCGAAAGCATGATTCGAAAATTCAATTCCGCCCGAAATGCTAACGTGCTTTGTTTGTTTGGTGAAGAGTATGACTACGAAGAGTTTGTATTTTTATTATTTAAGCTAGGCTCCTGTTCGCTTGCATGTTAAGTTCAATTGTTATATCATCCATTTGGTTGAATCGGATCCCTACACTGAGATGATCAGATGTTCTCTATCTCAATCTGAAAAAGCCACCAGGCCAAAATGTCAATTACATGGTGCAAAAAAACCCGACTACTCATGATCCAAGGTCCATTTGTCTTGGGCCGAGTTGTGTTTTTGGTGAGTTGGATCTATGGGCTTTGCATATGGATGTTTGTGCAGGAAATTTTGGTGGGATGCTTGGTGACTTGTGGGGGTTTTGTCGGTGGTGTTTGTGGTTCTTAATGATCTCAAGGTTTTGGATGTGCGGAGCAGCCTTCTTGTTGAGACGAGTCTCAGGGGCTGAACATGGGACTTTAATGGTTGTTTTGTTGGATGAAAGATGGGAAGATGGTTTCCTGCAGTGGTAATGATTCTGAAGATGACGACACAATGGATGGAAATACTCAGAGTCCCAAAGGGAGTTGTGATGTGAGGGAGCCGGTTGTGACCCTGGCCGATATACACCATGTATGAGCCGGTCAGAAATGAAACGGAAAAACATGCTGCCACTGAACATGTAAGAAATCAAGGTGCAGTTCTAATATGTCAAGATATCTCAAGCATGTTCATAGACTTTTTGATTAAATTATATGTATTCGTCAAGATGCATGCTCTCTATAGTACCTGGAATTAGTGAACTGCTTATTTTTGTTATGTTTGAAAACTATGGTATTGGAATCCATGAATAGGTTTGAAGGGTTTTACTAGCCACTGATTTTGTTTGTACCAAATCCATCACGGAAATCGCCATGAGGTAATCAGTTTACAAAGACATGCAAACAAAACGCCAAATCACAATGACATCACAAATCATCACCTGACCCTTAAAAGAACAAAACATGATGGTTCTTTTGTTGGCTTTTGCAGATTTGAACATCTGGTTCATGATCTGAAATCTGTCCAGATTCCTGATGGAGATATCAAAAAGTCATCTGAGGACCTGCTTTGCTATCTCCAAGGACGCTTTCATGGAAGCCTTGCAGAAAGTATCGTGACTTGGCAAGACTAAAAAAACGTTCGGGGTGACTTCAATGGGTGAAGCGGGCGTCACGGGCCCTGAAAATATGAAGTCAAAGGTGTTTTTATTTTTTTTCCAAGGGACCTGATTTCAAAATCGAAGATGTTCAAAATAACTTCTGGATGACTGTTTGAGGTGTACCTAATATGACATTGTTGGAGAGTATTAATATCTAACCCTTGGTCAAAGGGAACGAAGACTTGACCCCCCCAAATTTTGGAGCGCTTGGCTTGACCACCCTTTTCTCCTACCAAAGTTTTGGGGGATGCCATGTTGCACAGCAACTGTTGATCCAACCTAAATTTGTTGCAGCATTTTTTCAAGGAAACGGTTTTCCATTCTCGTTTTTTTGAGGCGGGAGAGCTCATCCAACAATCTCCAGCTCTTGATGGGCAGCGAGCTCTTTCGATATTTGGACATGTCCTACTTGGCGATGTTGAGCAAATGTAGCTCCAGCATCCAATATCCTGACAAAGCGGTGATTCGTAACATCGACACGAACGGTAGCTTTATGTATGTGGTGAAGAAGGGACAAGTGACACTTGCATCTGCAAATGACGTCATTTCGTAAAATGGTTTATCAAGCTTTATCACTTGTATTACACAGCTGGAAAATGATATGATCATCAGGCATTTTCCACGAGAGTGTTCTGCACAAGTTTCACAAGTTCTCTATCACCTTTCTCAATGGCAGTGTGTTTCGATTGATCTGAACCTCCCAGTAACAGTGACATCCGAGATTATTACATGTTTAGTAGGGAATCTGGAATTAAACCTTCATTTGCCATTGTTACTGGGTGGGGGTCACACCCAATGTATTTGTTTATATAGGTTTATAAAATCGTTTTAGGAAGGGATGTTCCTCCAACATTGACCTGATAAAATTGGTGAAATATGATCAGCTTCACTCTGAAACAAAGCAGCAACCGGAGACTGGTTGCAAGGGCCCCACTTGTTGCAGCTCCTGTGCTTTGATACACCAGGATGTTTTTAATATTGGAGGATCTTCCAGCTTAGTTCTGTATATTACTACATCTTATGCCAGTCGAAATGAGAAGATCTTCATTTGCTACAGATGTACCTGGCATTCCTTCACCGATCTAGCCTTGTTGAACCAATTGTAAGTGATGCTTCGTTTGAAAATTCCTTTGAAAGAAAAGGCAGTATTATAAACATTCATAATCCAGCATAAGCCCGTTTACATTTTTTACATACAGTCCATATATACTAATATAATATATACAGTCTCATCATGTCTCCACAAATCTATCCCATTCCCAAACCTTAAAAATGATCCCACCAAAAGAACCTTCCTTTCAGCTCTCTTTCAATTAAAACCTCACAGATTTTATGGATGTCTTATTTTCCAACTATACAAAAAAGATGTGTTACAAAATCCTGGTGGGATTTTTTTTCCCTATAAAAAAAGGAGGGTTTTCTCAAGGATCGGTTCCGGGAAATTCCCAACGGGGCGGGAGAAACCTCAGTTGAGCCTGGCGGTCGATGGGTCAACCTTCCCTTTCCTCAGGATTGAGACTCGAGGTCCAATGGGTGGAGATGTTACTAGGTTGAAGCTTTGGTAGAGATTTTCTGTTGGGATTTTTTTGTACATAAAACCATCAAAAAAGACGTTGGTGCAGATGTGGACCTTTTTTTTTCATTTGGATGTTTGTTTTTTTTTTTTGATTTTGGATGGTTCTCATGTATATCGCAAGCAGTCTGTTCAAGGTCTTGAGTCTTTAGAATTTGAATTTGGATTTCCTAGCAATAAAAAGCATGGGTTATTCAACCACCCAACTACTTTGAATTTCCTCGCAGAAAACAGGGGGGTTCTTTAGATTTTATTTCCCTTACCCCTTCCTCCAGTAAGCATGGTTTGTTGGAACAGCTCAGCTCCCTTCAAAACAATCATTTCACATGTTTGGGTCCTAACAACTATTTTTGTCCAAAACCATGATGACTCTTTCACCCAAAAAACAACGCGGTTCTCTCCAAATTTATACATCAAGATGAAATGATCCATGTTCTCATAAGGGTGTTTCCGAAAAGAACGGTACCCCCAAATCATCTATTTTTAATAGTGTTTTCAATTATACACCATCCATTTTGGGTACCCCTATTCTCGGACACATCCATAAAGGGCCCGGATTGTGGCACCCTACGTGATCCTTAGGTGATCCATACAGTGGCAGATTGCATTACCTGTTTGGGTGGCCAGTTGACGGCCGATGCGGCCGATGCGGCCGACGGCTTCGTCGAGTTAATGACATGGCATGTCTCATCACTTCATGCCTTGCACCTAGGACCTTATAGTCGAGTGGGGATGGATGTGGAATCCAGGTATCCATTTCGGATGTAGAAGTTGTTGCCACTGGACTCAAAAGATCATAGATTGTTTCTGTGAAAATTAGGTAATCACAGAGAAGTGGAAGTAGAAGTTGATGAGTTCTCCAGCAATTCTTGATTTCCCAGAGTCCCAGAGGTATTAATTTAGTTCGTATTTAGATGTATTCAGTATAAACGCTATAAGAAGATCGACACCCTCCGTGTGTGGCCAACCTGCTTGGTTAAATTGCATCCTTTTGCCATCTTACAAGTTACCCTTGAAGAGAGGTTTCCAGGTGATACATTGGGACTGTACAGCATCTCCGAGGCGGAGGTTCATGTTATATAGATTTCTTCACAGATTGTTCCAGAGAAAAAGGGCTTCATGTTCCCTGCTTCCCTCACCTTGTTTTCCAGAAAACCCTAACATGCCCAAACAATCCATGTATGGTATTTTCACCTACATTTACCATAAGAATCAATCAAATGTAGGTAAATAATGGTAAATATACCAATCCCATGGATGGTATGGGATGATCTCAAGGTTAGGCGCAACGCGTGGCAGTGATTTCTTTTGGCGTTGCGAGTTGCTATGTGAGCTACGAAGAACGTGGTCGCATCATCTCGGCTTTGCTTCGCGACCTTCGTGTCTTCGCTCATGTCCGGAGGCAATTGCGACTTGGATCGCTGTTTTCCAAAAAAGAGAGGGTGTGTTGAGTCGTTTTTTTTTTTAGTTGGATGTATGATGTATATATTTGTTTTTTATTTTGTGTGTGTGTGTGTGTGCTTTTTTTCCTCGGAAGTGCCTGTTTGATTTGAATTTCATGTGTTTTAGTTTGTTTGTTTAATATGTTGATCATTATCATCGTCGTCGTCGTCGTCATCATCATCATCATCCCAAGGTTCTTCTTGCCTTTCTTAGCAAGTCTTCAAGTATTGTTGATGATGTTCGGGCGTTTGACGGGAGAGAGGTTGATGAAACACAACCAGGTTTTGATCAACACCCTTTCCGTTGGGTAGACGATTGATGTCGATGTGGGATGTGACGACCTTACTCATTTCTGAGATACTACAAGAATTTGAAACTTGTTGCAAGGTCTGGGTATCATACTCTCAATATTTGGTACAGCAGTCTCTCTCTAAGTACGGCAGGGCTATTGAGTTGTTGTTTTTGAGGATTGATGTCTGTTCTACATAGCACACATCTTCTACCTGCAAACCGACACATCGACGCACTTTGGTTGAGCGATTGATGCATACAGTATATACATGTTGCATATGTTGCAATGTGAACGGTATGTTTCCGTGTTACTAGTTTCCCCCAATAATAAGGCCGGAATATGGCTTAAATGAGGAACCATGGTGTTGTAAAATAGACCCTAAAGAAGGCCTTGTTTCCTGGATGGGAGGTTCCCGTGGTTGTTGTCTTTGTTGTTGTAGCAAGGCCCGAGCTTGTATCATTATGACCTTCCCAGATACGGTCCCTTGGCAGATTTTTGTTGTCTGTCCGTTTGAAAAAACTTGGCAAACACCTGAATATTCACGATGCCTTGTTGGATTTGCACGCACCATTTGTTGTACTGAAAGTGGACATGGCTATGGTAGATCCATTTCTGTTGGCCCAGTTATTTTTTGCAATAAGACATGCTCAAGTCCGAATGAGTCTCATATTTTTTTCTCAATCACACTTCAACATGCGCCAGATTCTTTTTGTTTGATGGCAGAAGGGGATGGTGTAGATATTGGGAGACTTCACACATCATCCATGAGGAACACCCCTGAAAGAAAAAAATCCAGCAAGCAAAGCACATGTGATTGTACTCATCTAATCCAAGTATCCAAATGGTGCAGAAATAACTTGAAATAACAGCAACCCACCCAGCTGTTACAGAAAACTTCCGGTTGGTACGTCTCCATTCCTCACATCGAATCAGTTGACCCCTTTCCGAAGAATTGAAGGTTAAACAGTGCTACTGTCTTTGTTTGCAGTTTCTCGTCTTGGGGATGTCAAAAACAACCAATTTTTGAGATCCCATGGACTATAGGGCAAGAAGGTGTTTCCAGTGAAAACATGTATGACCCTATGAGCTGGAAATAAAGGCCAGGACCAATTGATATGGTTGAAATGTCCAAATCCTTCAACCCCAACAAAGCATTACCCTCCAGGAAACTAACATATCCCCCCAAAAATGGCATTTTGAAGATGATTTTCCTTTTCCCAAGGTGGGATATGTTAATCCCCTGGAGGGTAATATCAACATGGGTGGAGTTTTGTTCGTCAACAGTATGTCATCATTCCCCAGGACTCAGTGACGGAGTTCTTATCACCTTCGGCCTGTGAATCCATCGAATGGTTTATGTTCTTGGAAGGCACTGGTATATTCAAGGCGCTCAGAAAAAACGACAGCAGCAATAAGATGCAATAAGAACAATTGGACCCTTCATCATTCATCCTTTTTTATTAAAAAACAGTTCTGCAGAAAATCGAGTAATGTCCTGTGGAAGGATATGTTTTCTTTGGGCTTTGGGCCGATTGTTAGCTTCGTGTTTTTAATCGGTGTTCAGTTGATGTTTGTGTTTTTTTTTTTGTGTTGGGAATATGTGTTATTAGATGACCTCAGTTCAGTAGGTTCAGACATTGAAACAACTCAAGAGTCAGGAGCTGATTCATGACGCTTAGCACTCAAAGTGGGGTTTTCCGGAATGTTTTTTGAGCACAAGCATTGAAGTGCTGCGAATTCTGATTTGGCAAGATATCTAAGTTTCTTGTTATTTAACCAGCAAGCTGGTTGACTTGTTTGTTTTTTTTCCGGAGGATTTTGGTCGCAGCTGATTGGATGCATTTTGTCGAACGTATGGGGCAGTTATGCAAGATAAACTGACGTACTTCATGTTTCCAACATAAGTATTGTCTAGGGGTCCATGCTCAGGTTCCATGTCAATCTTTAATGGTGTACAATCTTCAGGTAGTGCAAGCCGGATTCGATGTCCCCTGCACTCAACCGTATGCTTCCCCTTTATGTTCCTTATGTGGGTGCCAATGGCAACATGTTCCTACATTTTACTTCATCTTACTTTCCTGATTTCCCTCATCAGATGAAGAAATCTGGTTAACCAGTTGGAATTTCAACAACATGTCAGTTTCTTAAATCTACCTACATCTCATTATATACTTTATCTATTTACAAAAAATCCAAGATGTACCATATCATCTGGTCAGCCAAATGTATCATCAAAAAAAGATTGTGCTATACCTCTGTTTTCCCTTCCGGGAAGTATAGCCTCCGTGTCTAGCTGATCTTTTGCAGCGAACCGCAGGCATCGGGTGAATATTGCAGCTTGAAAACATATGATTCCATGATCGTCTCTGACATACCAAGCTCTTTGGAGCCCGACAATGAGACTGGACCATCCCCCGCGACGCTGGCCTTGTTGCTGAAGGATGTCACTCGGAAGAAAAAACCCATGAAAAAAATGGGGGCAAATAGATTGCAAAGAGGAAAACTTGAGAAAGCACGGAAGGTATGGCGTAGTGCAGGTACTGGTAAACCAAATATATCTCCTGATAGTAGGTGTTTGTTTGTTTATCCATTACATTCTCTTGCCATGAATTGCCATGATTTTGTTTGTCATATTGCTACTGCGGCACATTTGAAGATTTTGAAGCTTTAAAAAGATGAGACCATCACCTATAGGATCCATGTATGGTATATTTACCTACACTTACCATGAAAATTAACCATTCATGTAGGTAAATATACCAATCCCATGGATCATATGGGTCATTCCCTCCAGCATTTTTGTCACCACCCATGGATCCTTGTTCGATTACCATCAGATCAATGGCTTCAAATGGAAGGTGTTTTTCTTGCAGGGCAGACAGGTCGCAAAAGGTGGTAGTTCTCCAAGTTTGTGGCGGCCCCATGTTTGACTAACATGAAACACAATGACTTGTGGCTGTAAAACAATTTTGAGTCATATCATACCTTGTAAACATGCACAATAATCTTGACTGTTTTGTTAGGTTTTTTAGGTTTGTTAGGTTTTTTAGGTTTGTTAGGTGTGTTAGGTGTGTTAGGTTTGTTTGCTTTGTTTGGTTTGGTTTGGTTCGGTTTGTTTGTTTGTTTCTTTGTTTCTTTGTTTCTTTTCGTAGATCCAGCCTTTTTTTCCTCCCGCAGTATGTCGACCTAAACATTTCCAATGTTTCACAACCTCTGTCTCATTGTTAGGCGATCTTGTTGGGTGAAGAGGGAGATTTGGACTTCAAGCTGAACTTGATACAACAGGTTTTCCTGTTTCGAGCCTTGTTGGGGTGAAATTGTCGGTCGGTCGGTTTGTCAATTGGAAGGATCCTTATTTCTAAGGTTTCAGTTGTGCGATCAGAATTGGAACATCATATACACTAACCACTATAACAGAGACGAGGATGTGTTCACATTGGTTTTTGTTGCGGATGATTGTTATGATATCTTATGATCAGAAATAAAATTAGCATTTTCCGTTGTTTCTGAGGGGACATTCCAAGTCATTCATACAAAGCTAAACGGAATCTATACGAAGTGGGTGGTCATCCATACTATACCCATCGAAAGTGGCTGAGCATTTGGGGTCTAATATCATATCATAGCATATCATATCATATCATATCATATCATAGCATATCATATCATATCATATCATATCATATCATATCATATCATATCATATCATATCATATCATATCATATCATATCATATCATATCATACGTTTACAAACCTCAAGCCAGGTGCTTCTGCAAAACAGCAGGGCAAGATGAACTACCCTCCCTAAAACTAACAGCTCGCCTCTGAAAATAGGCCGGAACCCCAAAGGAAAGTAGTCTTCAGACCACCAATTTTCAGGTGGAAATCGTTAGTTTCATCATGCCCAACCTCCCTCCGATGCCACCCACCCTTCTCCCTCCCCCAAGAAATAGCCGGCCTTATCAATGGGCCCAGCTTTTTTTTGACCCCCCC